>PVJS01017120.1:0-36585 GCA_004027185.1 Glis glis | reverse complement strand
CGCACGCTTGTAATCCCAGTACTTGGGAGGCTGAGACAGGAGGATCGCAGGTTTGCGGCCAGCCTTAGCAACCTTGTGAGGCCCTCCACAACTTAGTGAGACCCTGTTTCAAAATAAAACATTAAAATAGGCTGGGGGTATAGCTCCGGGGTAGAATGCCCCTGGGTTCAATCCCCAGTACCCCCCCCAAAAATCACTACACATGGGAGGGCTCTGGCTACAACATATAACAGCACCTACTATGTGACAGGCACTTACCCTCATCACTGTCCCCTCTGATGAAACGGGCGCGGTGAGCTTTCCCCTTGTGCACGCAGGCAGATGCTTGGAGGTTATGTAACCCAACAGGATTACACAGCTAGCCCGGGATCTGGCACTCAGGTCGAACTCCACCTGCTGTGCTCACATACACCTGCCTCCATCCCCCCCTATAGGAATGCTGTTCCAACCCTCCCACAGGGGGACAATCCTTCCAGGCTTCTACTCCAAACCCACCCCACCCGTGGTGGGTGGGGCAAAATGACAGGAGTCTAGGAGGCTAGTTCCGGAAGTTGGGAGACCTGGATTCCATCTGCAACTTCCTGAGCTACCATTGGCCTCAGTTTGCTCATCTGTCAAACGGGGACGCCGCCACTGCCTCTCACAGGTGGCAGCTGCAGGAATCACCAGCTGCGGACACGAAAGCACTCTGAGCTCTCGCTGAGTGGGGTCTCCCTCGCCTCTCTCCTGTTCGCCACCTGCACGCCCCATCCCCGCCCCTCACCCCCAGGCGTGCAAGAGAAGGCACAGGTCGCCCCTCCACCGGCCAGCTCCGCGCTCACCGGGGGTCCGGCTGCCGTCGCTGAGCGGGTGCCAAGGGTCGCGGTCGGTGGCCACCAGCAGGCAGTCGGGGTCGCGCAGGTGCGCGCACGCCTCGCTCAGCTTGGCGAAGGAGAAATGCTCGTCGTAACCCACGAGCACGGCGCGCACGCGCGGAGCCGCGCCGTTCCCCGCGCTCGGGTCGTCGGGGTCCCCGACCAGGCGAAGCCCCGCGGCGCGCAGCTCGGCCCGCAGCCCCTCGCCGCCGAGCACGAACACGGCGCCCTGCGCCTCCGGCGGCCCGGGCAAGCGCTGGCGCAGCAGGCGCGCGGCGCACAGCGCGGAGCTGAAGAGCTGCTCGGCGCGCAGCCCCCCGAAGCCCAGGCGCGCGAAGCGGAGGGCCAGCTCGGGCCGCGCGCGCCGGCTGTTGTTGCTCACGAACAGCGCCGCCTTGCCGGCCCGCGCCAGCCGCTCCAGCAGCTCCGGGGCGCCCGGCACGACGCGCTCGCCGTTCCACAGCACCCCGTCGCAGTCGAACAGGACCCCCTGCGTCCGGCCCAGCACGTCGCGCAGGGCCGCGCCGCGCAGCTGCTCGCAGCGCGCCATGTAGCCGGCTGGCCGCCCACACGCACGCGCCGCGCTCTCTCCGCGGGCACGGCGCGCTCGCCCGGGCCCGTCCGGCAGGGCCAATCGGCGCGCCGGAAGGGTCGGGAGGCGGGGCCACAGGCTGGCCCGTGGCCAATGGGGCGAGAGTCTTCGAGAGAAGCTTGGCCGCGAGCTCACGGAGCTTGGAGAAAGGGGCGGTCTTGCTGCCGCCACCAAATCGAGGGGGCCAATGAGGGCCCAGCCCGGTCCTTAGCCCCGCCCCTTGCTCTGCTTGTCCAGTCGCCGCCAAGTTTCAACTCTCACTAGTCTCTTAAAGGGGTGGGGAGTCTGGAGACTGACGCTCTTTTTAACTAATAAGGAGCTATGAGTAGAAACGCCCCGCGAATTGTTCCGCGCTCCTCAGCCAATCAGAAGCTTACGAGAACTGGTTGCTAGGAGGAAAACATGTTAACAGAGGTGTCTTTGGGTCACGTCCCAGTGCCCTCTGAACCGTGGACGCCCCAGTTCTAAGCTTAGAATCCTGAGAAAAGTGTTGTGACAAGAGGTGCGCCGTGTCTTCGTGGGCGCCGAGGCCCTTAGTTTAGGGTAGTGGTTCTCCACGCTGGCTGTGCTGTAGAGTCCCCTGGGAAACTTAATGAAGTATAATTTACATACAATAAGCTGCTTGGATCTTATTTAAGGAATTAGTTAATTTGTATTGGGGACTAAAGCCAGGGGCATTCTACCTTCAAGCTACACCCCAGCCCTATTTTATTGTGGTACTGGGGATTGAACCCAGGGGCATTCTACCTCTGAGCCACACCTCCAGCCCTATTTTATTCATTATTTTGAAACAGGGTCTGAGTTGCAGAGGGCCTCACTAAGTTGCTGAGGCTGACTGCGAACCTGTGATCCTCCTGTCTCAGCCTCCCAAGTACTGGGGTTACAGCCTCAGTAACTTAGTGAGACCTCATCTCAAAAGTAAAAAAGTACAACAGGACTGGGGGCATAGCTCAGAGGTAGAATGCCCCTGGGTTCAATAATCCCCAGTGACAAAAAAAAAAAAAAGAACAAAAAACCACTGGTGCATAGCCAGGCATGGCAGTGCATGCCTGTAATCCTAGCACTTGGGAGGCTGAGATAAGAGGGCCACAGGGTTGAGGCCAGCCTCAGCAACTTAGTGAGACTCTGTTTCAAAATAAAAAATAAAAAGGGCTGAGGGTGTAACTTGGAGGTAGAATGCCTCTGGTTTCAATCACCAGTACCCCAAAATCAAACAAACAATAACAAAAAACATGGAACATAGTGGGAGCCCAGAGACGGTGATTTAATGTTTTGGGTGGGACCTGGGCAGTCTTTGGTTGCTGGAGCCAGTCGTCCACGATGATGATGGGGTTACCCAGCTGCCTGGCTCCCCGCATGGGGGGAGGTTCTGATCTGGAGGAAACTGCAGGTCTGAGGACCTTTGAGGAGCCAGTTGTTTAAAGTATGGAACCAGGAATGAATTGTGACCTGTGATCTCACAATTCTGAGATTGTCTGCCCTGCTCAGAAAAGGCTCGGAAGATGTCTGACCCCCAAAGTAGCTGGATCTGCAAAGAACCTGGGAAAAATCATACTCTGTAACCCAACCTTTGAGGCTCAACTACTTTCTTTTTTATTTTATTTTATTATTTTATTATTTTTTGCAGTACTGGGGATTGAATCCAGGGGCATTCTACCTCTGAGCTACACCCACAGCCCTATTTTTTATTCTTTATTTTGAAACAGGGCCTCACTAAGTAGCTGAGGCTGGCCGCAAACCCGGATCCTCCTGTCTCAGTGTTCCTCCTTTTTCTTTCAACTTTTTCACCTGGCCAGCTCCTGTAGCACTCTCCTTAGATATGACCTCCTCCAGGAAGTCTTCCTTGACTAACCCCTCTCCATATACACAGCAGGGTCTGTTAGGTAGCCCACCCTATGTAGGCTACTGATATGTCCAGTGCTATGTGCTATGGCACTTAGTGTGTGTATGTGTGTGTGTGTGTGTGTGTGTGTGTGTGTGTGGTGCTAGGGATTGAACCCAGGGGCAGTCTACCTCCAAGCTACATCTCCAGACCTATTTTAGTTTTTATTTGGAAATAGTCTCAGTTGCTGATAGCCTAAGTTGCTGAGGCTGTCCTTGAACCTGCGATCCTCCTGTCTCAGCTTCCCAAATACTGGGATTACAGCCATGTGCCACCACGCCCAGCAGGACACTTGATTCTAATTGTAACTTCTGTCTATTCCCAGAAGCCCTTGGGTGTAGACCTGAGTCCTGCAGGTAGCCTGGCCCAGGGCAGACCTAGGGAAGGCTGTGGATGGATCCATCCCTGCTCCTGGGAGCCTGGTCTGCTTTCTCTCTCCCAGGGTGGGGAAAGAGCGGTAGCAATGGCTTCCGTGTGCCAGGGTGGGGCTTTGGTACTTAGAAGCAGAGACTCATTTGAGCCTCACACCCCCACTGTGGCAGGATTGTTAGACTGTGTCTCAGATGAGGAAACCAAGTTGAGGAAACTGCGTAGGACATGAGGCACAGCCCAGCTTTGGAATGAGCGGGACCTAGTTCCTCACCTCGGGCAGGCCTTGCTTGCTGAGACCTTAGCAGTCACTTCTTTCTGGCCTGGGCCTCCTCGCCTGCAGGAGGGGAGGCTCTTTACTTTGCTGGAAGAAGAATAAATAGAAACCAAGCACAGAGAAGCACGGTGTGCAGCTCAGAGCAAGCTCTGAAAACACTGGCCATTACCATCTCAGACTGGAAGAAAGAAAGGAGGCAAAGAACATGTAATTTTTCCCCTTTACAAAAGTGGCTTCTTTATTTCGAGGACAGAAAATAAAATGATCATTTGGGCAGCTGCTCCAGTTTTGTCCAAAATAATTTATTTACCAGCCTTACAAAAAATAACATTGGCAAGAGAAAAATACGTTCTATAGGAGCAGGCAAGCCTGTCCTTCCTTCTGGTGGCTCCCCGGGACCCTGCCAGAGAGTGGGGACTTGGGGAGGGGTTCCCAAGCCCAGGGTGGGAGAGGAAAAGGAAGCAGTTAGGAAGCAGAGGGCTGTCCCGAGCCCTCCTGGCCATAGGGCCAACCCATTGAGCACCGAGGCACTTGGGGGGAAGGCTGGAGGCCCCCACCTGTTGGGAGGGGCCAGGCTGTCCTGGGGGGACAGTGTGGGGACGGAGGGAGGGGACACAGAGGGCTAGTTGGGGAGGAGCTGCCTGCTCAGTCGGTCTCTGAGGCAAGGCCCCTGCGCCGGGGCTGGGGGGGCACCGCTGGGACAGTGGGGACTCTACCTGCAGCCTCGGGGGCCCCTCCATCCTCTGTGGCCCCTCTCAGGTCCGCCTGTGCAGGCATGCTCATAGAGACCAGGTTAGGGGAGGCTGGCCCGGGGGAGGCTGAGCTGGGGGAGACCGGGGAACGCCGGCTCTGGCGCCGGGCAGGTTGAGGGGGCACAGGGGGCAAGGGGGGTGGCACCGCGGGAGCCCGGAGGCTGCTGCCCACCAGGCGGCGGGGCAGAGCCCGGGGGGTCACGGGGCTGGCAGAGCCAGGGGACAGGGGTGGGGCTGGAGGGGAGGAGCGGGCGCTGGAGAGCTGGGGGGGCGGCACGGTGGGCCGGGCTGGCGCGGGGCGCTTGGCTGTGGAGGAAGGAGAGGAGGGCAGTGAGGAGACCTGCGGCGTGCACCAAGCTCCGTCCCACCACAGGACCTTCGTGCTTGCTGTCCCTTCTGCGGGGGCCTTTCCACAGCTGGCCCCTGTTCATGTGCTTCAGAGTCTGCCCCAGCCTCCCGGGTTGGAGCAACACCTCCGTGCCCACCCGTTACTCTGTCCCATTTTCCAGATTTATTTTCTTCACAGACCTTGTCCTCTGAAATGAGCTTGTTCATTTTTATTGTTCTCGGTCATTGTTTGCCTCCCTCACTAGAACAGAAACCCAGTGCGGCACCCTGTGCACAGCCAGCGCAGTGCTGGGCGCGGAGGTGTTGGTACACACTGTTTTTTTTTTTTTTCTTTTCTGCAGTACTGGGGATGGAATACAGGGGTGTTCTACCATGGAGCCACACCCTCAGCCTTTTTCATCTTTTTTTTTTGTTTGTGTGTGTGTGTGTGTGTGGTACTGGGGATTGAGCCCAGGGACATTCTACCTTCGAGCTACACCCCCAGCCATATTATTTATTTATTTATGTATTTATTTATTTATTTATTTTTGTGCTACTGGGGGTTGAACTCAGGGGCATTTTACCTCTGAACTATACCCTAGCCCTATTTTATTTTGAAACAGGGTCATGCTAAGTTGCTGAGGGCCCCTGCTAAATTGCTGAGGCTGGCCTTGAACCTGCGATCCTCCTGTCTCAGCCTCCCAAGTACTGGGATTACAAGCATGCACCACCACACCCAGCTTTATTTTTTGAAACAGGGTCTCCCTAGGTTGCTGAGCGTCTCACTCCATTGCTGAGGCTGTCTTTGAACCTGTGATCCTCCTGTCTCAGCCTCCCAAGTATTGGGATCATAGGCGCGTGCCACCATGCCCGGCTCACTTGCCCTCTCTGAGCTAACACCTTTCCCTGCTCCTCTAGGAAAGTAGCCAGAAGCCCCCTCATCCAGGAAGGTCCCTGTGTGGCCCCCCAGCTCCTGAGGCTGCTCCGGCTACTCCCAGGGGTACACAGCGTACCCGGTAGAAAGCTCTAGAGCCCCAGGGCTGGGAGGTGCCCGTCACCCTGGTGAGGACCCCCACCCAAACCCCTGGTCTCCTCACCTGTCCAGTTTTTGGCCACATTGACAGGTTAGTGCACCAGAGGGGCTCAGGAGCCAGGCTGCCTACCACCCCTGCCTCTCCCCCCCCCAGTTGCCCTTTGAATCCCCCCCCCACCGACTGTGATCTCTGGGCTTCTGGAGGGCCTGGACGCCCCCATGCCCACACCAGCTGATATAGGGCCCTGGTTTACTCTCCGCACAGCCTCCAAGGTAAGTGTGGTCCCTGTTCCATCACACAGAGGAGGAAACTGAGGCTCAGAGAGGTGATTTCATCTGCCCAAGGTCACAGAGCTAGAATCTGAGCCCAGAGTGCCAGGTGGCAAAAGCTGGGCTTCTAACTACCTCTGTCCCCGGTGGTCTAAGTAGATGGGCTGGGCTGCGACCGCCCACCCTCTGCCCCCTTCCCTCCCACAGACAACTCACTCCTCCGGGCCATGTCCTCTGCTGGCGCGGCTGTCTCCAGGGGGCTCCTGTTGACCTTGGGAGAGGCTGGTCTGGGCGGCACTTCGGACTCTGTCCTACTGAGGGAAGAAGGGGGTAGGGTCAGGCTTGCCCACCTTCCACCTGAATTTCGGGGAGACTCCCAGCGGTCAGTAGAGTTTGGGTCCTCCAGGACTCACTCCCCATCACTTGTGGCTGTGCCAGGGATCTGTCCCCACACTGGGTCCCCCTGGGAAGATGTTTCTGGCATGAGTCAGGGTTTGTGTGCGTGCAGCCCTGGCGGCCACGTGACCTTGTGGCCTGGAACGCCAGCTCTAAGGGCAGCGTTCGTTCATCTGGCTCATCTGAGGAAATTCATGGTGTGGGCCACGCAGTCTGTGGCATACTTAACAATACCTGTTTGGTATGGAGGGCACACAGTTCCACAAAGCCTTCCAGATTGAAGGGAGCAGAGAGAAGACTGGAAGGGATTTATTTATTTATTTAGTAGTACTGGGAATTGAACCCAGGGGCATTCTACCTCTGAACTATACGCCCAATCCTATTTTTTTTTTTTTTTGCAGTACTGGGGATTGAACCCAGGGGTATTCTACCTCCCAGCCCTATTTTTTACTCTTTATTTTGAAACAGGGTCTCACTAAGTTGCAGAGGGCCTCACTAAGTAGCTGAGGTTGGCCGCGACCCAGATCCTCCTGTCTCAGCCTCCCAAGTACTGGGATTACAAGTGTGCGCCACCACGCCCGGCTTTTTTTTTGTTTTGTTTTGAAACAAGGTCTTGCTAGGTGGCTGAGAGTCTCGCTACATTGCTGAGGCAGTCCTGGAACCTGAGATCATCCTGTCTCAACCTCCTAAGTATTAGAATTACAGGCATGTGCCACCACGCCCAGCTGGAAGGTATTCATAAATTCCAAAATGCTCATCTCCTAGTTCTCTACATCCCCAGAGCCCAAAGTGCAGTTCCTGATGCACAGTAGGTGCTCAGTAAATAGCCATACAATGAACATAGCCACACATGTGAGGGGGCCTTGCCCGAGTCCCAGCCACCCACTCCCAACTCCAGACCAGGTCCTTGGGATGAAAATACCAACAATGACATTTCCTACGTCCCAAGAGCTGCTACGGCAGGGGGTGTCTGTGGGGCCAGGAGGGGGCCACGCATGCTCCTCAGTCCTCACCTTTCCTTGGGAGCCACCGGGGCTAGGGCTGGGGCCAGGGTAGCAGCTGGGGTGGGCAGAGCAACAGGCGGCAGCTCCTCCGAGGCCGGCCTGTCGCTGCCTTGGTCCTGGGGAGCAAGGGCTGAGAAGAGGCCCGACACGTTGAAGTTGATGTCTACAGACGGAAGGAGCAAGTCTCAGGTCAGAGTCTTTGCTGACCTCCCTGCCTTGGCCTGTGTCAGGGCCACTGTCCCTTTCCCTGAAATGATCTGGCTCATGCTCTGCCTTCCTGCTCCCCCGTGAACCTGGAGACGGTCCCATGAGGCAGGAGGATCACCTCATTTCACAGAAGAGAAACTGAGGCCTAGAATGGAGGAAGATTCCTCCAGGATTCATGGTGAGTTCATGGGGCTACAAGGGACTGTGGATAGGACTGGGTGGCCCGGAGCCAGGTGGTGGGGACAATGGGGATGTTCACCAGGGCAGGAATTTCACCTCCAGGGAAGAGGGTGTCTGCGTTCTGAATCAGCGCCTCGACCACGCCCACCACCTGGATGGAAGACACGGAGGCTGCATCCAGCTGGGCCTGGTCCCTGGCAGAGAGGGAGGCAAAGTGAGTCACCCACTTGGCAGAGTTTTTTTTTTTTTGCGGTACCAGGGATTGAACCCAGGGGCATTCTACCTCTGAGCCATACCCCAAGCCTTATATTTTATTCTTTATTTTGAAACAGGGTCTCACTAAGTTGCGGAGGGCCTCACTAAGTAGCTGAGGCTGGCCGCGAACCCAGATCTTCCGGTCTCAGCCTCCCAAGTACTGGGATTACAAATATGCACCACCATGCCCGGCTTGGCAGAGTTTTAATGACCCCAGCTGTCCTGGGCCGGGCACTAGAGACACCAGGATCAATCACATTGAGTTTCTGTTCTCAAAAAGCTCAAGAACACTGTTGATGGCAAACATGTCACTCACATGCCAGATTTCCCCCATCCTTCACCCATGACAGACATTACTAGTCAATCACAGGCCCTTTCAGGGGGCCTCTACCAAGCAATTGAACCCAGCACATGGGATGAGATCTTTGTGCCATCTGCAGCCTGCTAAGCAATGGTGACCCCTCACCTATCATAGCACTTTACAGTTTATAAAACATTTCCCCATTCATTATCCTATCTAATTCCCAAAGCGAAACCCCTCAAGGGTTGTATAATTTCTCCTCAATTTACAGAAGAGGAAGAAGAGGTCCAGAGAGTGACTCTCCAGGGCCCATCTCTAGAGGGCTGGAGGTGGGGCTAGAACCAGGGCTTTGGGCTTCAAGTCCCCACACCAGGCCACCAAGCACCCATCACCACCATTACCCAGAATGCCTGTCTCCAAACCCCATGGGGTCCCTGATCCCAGCAAGCTGTTCAACCCACTCCATCGATGGGGAAACTGAGGCCCAGGGAAATAAGCAGCAGATGGCTGGGGAGGGGACCGCCTCCCTCCTGTAACCTCCCCTTCCCGTGGCCCCTCACCCTTCTTTCTCAGGTGGCCACAGCAGGTTGGGCCCCAGGACGATGGCAATGTTGCTGGGTGTCATCTTGTTCACATCCTGCTCCTCGGCCAGCCGTGCCAGGAACTTCATCAGGTACCTGGACCAGGAGGTTGGCTTGGGCTGGGGCACTGGGGTCACCAACACCCACCAATGCCCCAAGGCCTGAGCACTTCCCAGCACAGGGTTTCCAGAGAGCAGGACAGACATCACACAGGATGGCTTTACACGTTTTCATTTTTTTTTTTTTTTTGCAGTACTGGGGACTGAACCCAGGGGCATTCTACCTCTGAGCTCCACCCCCAGCCCTATTTTTTATTCTTTATTTATTTTTCTTTTTTTGCGGTACCAGGGATTGAACCCAGGGGTGTTCTACCTCCGAGCTACACCCCCGGCCCTATTTTTTATACTTTATTTATTTTTTTTTGAGGTACCTGGGATTGAACGCAGGGGCGTTCTACCTCCGCGCTATGCCCCCGGCCCTATTTTTTATACTTTATTTTGAAACCGGGTCTCACGAAGTTGCGGAGGGCCTCACTAAGGAGAGAGAGAAAGAGAGAGAGAGAGAGGGAGAGAGAGAGCGAGAGAGCTGAGGCTGGCCTCGAACCCAGATCCTCCGGTCTCCGCCTCCCAAAGTACTGGGATTACAAGCGTGCGCCACCACGCCCGGCTTTATACTTTATTTTGAAACTGGGTCTCACAAAGTTGCGGAGGGCCTCACTAAGTAGCTGAGGCTGGCCACAAACCCAGATCCTCCGGTCTCAGCTACCCAAGTACTGGGATTACAAGCATGCACTGCCACGCCTGGCTTTTAATTTTTATTTTGAAACAGGGTTTTGCTATGTTGATAAGAGTCTCACTAAGTTGCTGAGGCTGTCCTCAAACCTGTGATCTTCCTGTCTCAGCCTCCCAAGTACTGGGATTACAGACATGTACCACCATGCCCAGCCTGGTTGATTTTAAACTTTTTTTTTGTGGTACTGGGGATTGAACCCAGGGGCATTCTACCTCTGAGCTACATCCCTAGCCCTATTTTATTTTTATTTATTTTTTTGCAGGACTGGGGATTGAACCCAGGGGTAGTCTACCTCTGAGCTATACCCCCAGCCCTATTTATCTTTATTTTGAAACAGGGTCTCACTAAATAGCTGAGGCTGGCCGCGAACCTGTGATCCTCCTGTCTCAGCCTCCCAAGTACTGGGATTACAAGCGTGCACCACTACGCCTGGCCGATTTTAAACTTTTAATAGGTAAATCAGCTGATCTATTTATTGAGCGCCAACTATGTGTCAGGCACAGAGCTAAGTTGAGAATCCCACCCCATGCGTAGGGACTGTTAGGACCTGCATTTTTCAGGTACTGACCCCAAATTGCCTGCCCAGGGGTGGGGCTTGCAGCCAGGCAGTGTGGCTGCAGAGATTCAAGGGATTTGTTTACTTCAATGTGACCAGAACATCAAAGTTGTCTTTTCAGAAATACTGCTTAGGACATGGTGGCAGGCCCAGAATCAAGCCCAGCACTCCCAGTCCCAGCGGGGCTCTGGCTCTGGGCGCAGGGGAAGAGGCTGGACTCACCTGAGGTTGCTGAGGTTCTCGTGGGGCAGGCGGCCGCACACTTCTCGGAGGGCCTCCAGCCGGGCCCCGGGCTCCTTTAGGCTGGGGAGGGAGAGTGACTGTGAGCCAGCCCAGGACCACACCTTGGCAGCCTCCTCTCCTCTCCATCCTCCCAAAGTCCCCCATCCTCACCTGGCTGCTCTCATCCAGTCATCATAGAGGTCAAAGGTCATCAGGGGCTCTGGCAGCTCCCGGAGATAGGACTTGAGGGCACCTGAAGCAGGAGCAGAGGGAAGGTCAGAGGCAGCCCCCCAACTCACCTCTCTGCATCCCCAGTACCCAGCTCTCCATGTGGAAGGAACCTCCAGTCCTTGTTCACATTAACATGTCAGGTCTGATAGGTTCTTTGGGGCCACAGGCCCTTTTGACAAAACAGTGATCTTGTCCCCAGAAAAATATATATGAATTTCAGGGGGTTCACAAACCCTGAAAAAATACCCCTATGTGTCTTTTTTTGCATGTGTGTGATACTGGGGATTGAACCCAGGGGCATCCTACCTTTGAGCTACACCCTTCAGCCCTTTTTATTTTTTGTTTTGAAACAGGGTCTCGCCAGGTTGCTGAGAATCTCTCTAAGTTGCTGAGGCTGGTCTTGAACCTGCGATCCTCCCGACCCAGCCTCCCAAGTACTGGGATTATAGATGAGCACTATTTTTTACTTTGAAACGGGGTCTCACTAAATTGCTAAGGGCCTCGCTAAGTTGCTGAGGCTGACCTTGAACCTGTGATCCTCCTGTCTCCGCCTGCCAAGTAAATGGGATTATAGGTATGTACCACCATGCCTGGCCCCAGAACTCATCAAGGGATTATTTCAGGCAGTTGAGTCCCACCCCCGCCCGCCCAGGACTCCCTAGATCAGGCACCTGCCACGGCGTGGGGGTCGGAGCAGAACTCCTCCAGGCTCTGGGGGTCGCAGGCCATTGTCTGCTTGAGGCGCTTCAGTACCGAGGCCCCAGCGGCCAGCCGGAAGAGGCCCTGGTGTGGAGAAGGTGGGGGTCACAGGGGGCGAACAAGGCAGAGCACCCTGGCTGGGCGTCCCTGGCTTGCTCGTAGCCTGGGCAGGCTGCTGGCCCTCACTGGGCCTCTGTGTCCACACCGTCCTGGTGGGCAGTGGACCACAATGTCTAAGAACCCTCTTGACTATTTTTTTTTTTTTTGCAGTACCGGGGATTGAACCCAGGGGCGTTCTACCTCCGAGCTACACCCCTGGCCCTATTTGTTTTTATACTTTATTTTGAAACCGGGTCTTGCGAAGTTGCGGAGGGCCTCACTAAGTAGCTGAGGCTGGCCGCGAACCCGGATTGTCCGGTCTCTGCCTCCCAAGTACTGGGATTACAAGTGTGCGCCACCACGCCCGGCTCCCTCTTGACTCTTAAAGTACCTATTTCTGAGCAAAGGGCAGGGCTGGGAAGCCTACGGGGGTTCCTAGGCTTTTAGGGAGATGGGAATATATAGGAATTGTAGGGAGACAGGAATGTGGCTGGAAGTGGAAGGGAGAAAGGGGGCCCCACAGGATTGTGGGGAAGCCTGTGTCTTTTATGTTGGGGTATTTTCCTATTAAGAGTCTGTTAGGGCCGGGCGTGATGGCGCATGCTTGTAATCCCAGTATTTGGGAGGTGGAGACCAGAGGATCTGGGTTTGCGGCCAGCCTCAGATACTTAGTGAGGCCTTCTGCAACTTTGTGAGACCCAGTTTCAAAATAAAGTATAAAAAATAGGGCCGGGGATGTAGCTCGGAGGTAGAAAGCCCCTGGGTTCAATCCCTGATACTGCAAAAAAAAAAAAAAAAAAAAGTCTGTTAGGTTTTTTTTTGGGTACTGGGGATTGAACCCAGGGGCATTTTACCTCCGAGCTACACCCTTAAACCTATTTTTATTCTTTATTTTGAAACAGAGTCTCACTAAGTTGCGGAGGGCCTCACTAAGCAGCTGAGGCTGGCCGCGAACCTGCAATCCTCCTGTCTCAGCCTCCCAAGTACTGGGATTACAGCTGTGCGCCACTACGCCCAGCATTTAAGAGTCTGTTAGAAAAGGGACCAATGAGCTGGGCGTGGTGGCGCACGCTTGTAATCCCAGTACTTGGGAGGCTGAGAGAGGAGGATCCGGGTTCGCAGCCAGCCTCAGCTACTTAGTGAGGCCTCCGCAACTTAGACCCTGTTTCAAAATAAAGAATAAAAATAGGGCTGGGGGTGTAGCCCGGAGGTAGAATGCCCCCGGGTTCAATCCCTGGTACTGCAAAAAAAAAAAAAAAAAAAAAAATAGAAAAGAAAAGAAAAGGGGCCAATGCCCTAACACCGAGATGCAGTGGACAGATCAGGGCCAGCATGTGACAGTACAGCCCTGGTTTCAATGCCACGTCCTCATGGAACTCTGGGCAGGTTTCCTTTTTGCCTCTGTCTCTCCCTTGCAAAATGAAGCCAACGAGGGCTCCCTCCAAGGTGGGCGGGGTCATTCAATGGAGTGAGGAGGAGTGCAAGGGCATGTGCGCAGTGCCTGGCCACTATGGCGTCGTGACATGGGAGGTAGTC
Source organism: Glis glis (assembly GCA_004027185.1). Lineage (NCBI taxonomy): Eukaryota > Metazoa > Chordata > Mammalia > Rodentia > Gliridae > Glis > Glis glis. The sequence continues at coordinate 23,170 of PVJS01017120.1, read as the reverse complement.
TTAGTTTAGCAAGAGGAGGCCATGCCTTCCCAGGGGAATCTGAGTTCCGACGAGGCATTTGGTACCAGAGTGGGTGGTGTGAGGGTCCCGACTCCTACCTCCCGCCCAGTGGGCCCCACCCACCTCTTCCTGCATGCCCTCAGAGAGCAGCATCAGGACGCAGGCCTCGATGGGCAGGGCAATGTCCCGGCCCAGCTCCTGCAGGTGGCTTTCCAGTGACACCCCATACACCCTGGAGAAGGGGGTGGCCGTCATCGAGGGGTTGGGGTCTGCAGGGACGAGATAGGTGAGAGGCCCGGGGTCCTCCCACCCCTGGGCTATCAGGCCAGGGCAGACAGGGGCACCCCCAGGAGTCCTCAAGGTGGGGTACTACCTTGCACCCTTCTCCACGCACACATCTGAGCCCACCCATCATACTTCTCCACTCGGCCCCCCTCCTCTGCCTCTCCCTCAGCTCCCCCTCCCTCCTGGAGGGTCTCCCAGCTCTAGCTCCGCCCCTCCATTCCATCCTTCACACAAACCTAATCAGGCCCTCCCCTGCTCAGAACTCATCCATGGCTCCCTATTGCCCTTCAGGATGAGGTGCAAGCTTCTTAACAAGCTCTGAGCAGAGCAGGCCGGGGCGCGGGGTTGGCCTGCGCACGTCCCCACCTGCTTGGCTGTGGTTTTCCTTCAGCTCAGCCAGGGCTGTGTCCAGGGAGCTCAGTGACCTACGATGGTAATCAGCCTGAATCTCCAAGAGCTGTGGGGACAAAGGGACACCCCCAGGGGAAGTGAGGGAAGCAGAGCCTTCCCCAGAGCAGACCCCCCACCGTCTTGCAGGGGTCCAGGGGTTCTGCACCCACCCCCCAGCTCTGATGGCTGCTTGGACTCACATGAATGAAGTAGTTGGCATAGGAGTCCTCCTTGGTGGCAAAGTGATACAGGTCGGCCAAGTACTCATCCTTGGGAACAGAGAGGGGAGAGCTTACACCGGGCGAGGCTGGGGGTCTAGCAGGGAAGCCGAGGTTCAGAGGGGACAGTGACCTGCCCAAGGCCACACAGCTGCAGAGTCCCAGCCAGCTCTAGTCTCTCTACTCTCTCTCTCTACTTGGGGCCAGCCCACAGGAACCCCCCTGAACTCTGGAGGGTTTTTATGGCCTCTAGTTCTCGTCTCTGGGCCCCCAGAACCTTAGCAATGTGCCTTGTCTGCTTGTTTTCTTTCACTAGAGATGGAACCCAGGGCCTTGTGCATACACAGCAAGCGCTCTGCCACTGAGCTACACCCCCAGTCCTTTTTAATATTATTTTGAGACAGGGTCTTGCTAGGTTGCCCAGGTTGGCCTCAATCTCACAATCCTCCCTGAATAGCTGGAATTGCAGGCATGTGCCACTGAACCTGGCTGCAATCATTCTTTCATTTTCAACCTTCATTCCTTCACCCACTCCATTCATTCACTCATCCTGTATCATGGTTGAGGTCTAAGATGTCCCAAGAGCTCATGTGTTGAAGCCTGGTCTCCAGTACAGCAAGGTGCAGGAGAGGCACAGCTGGCGGAGGCGGGCCACTGGGGGAGGTGCCTTGAGGATTAGATCTGCCCCTGGCCCCTCCTTTTGCTCTCTCTGCTTCCAGCCGCCACAGGTTGAGTGGCTTTCCTCTGCCCTGCCGCCACCACGTTTCTGCCTTGGAGCCAGCTGATTATGGACTGAACCTCTGAAGCCATAAGCAAAAATAAATGTTTCCTCCTCTAAGTTGTTCTTGTCAGGTACTTTGGGCACAGCAATGAAAAAGCTGACTTAAACACTCTGCAAACACCATTCATTCATTCATTCATTCACTTGCTCAGCAAACACACTGAGAGTCCGGTGAACAGACTGTGTCCCTTCTGCGGTGTGCACAGAAGAGGCTTGGTGGTGATGGCCAAGTACAGATTCTGGCATCTGACTGCCTGGATTCAAAGCCCAGCTCCACTCCTTCCTAGCCACGTGGCCTTGTGTGAGTCACATCACCTCTCTGATGCACGGACAGGATGCACCCCACCACCCCGCACATCAGGGCCCCTCACCTTGCACTGCTCCACCTTCTTCTTCAGCTCCTCCTCCTCCTCTTTCAGCGTCTCCACCTTGGTGGCTGCAGTGGTGTGGCTGTAACTCCCTGGGCCGCCGCCTAGGCCTTGACTGCTGCCTGAGTTCTTGGCTGCCTGGCTGAGCCTGGGGATAATCCCAAGGTGGGGAGGTCACGGGCCCCATTGCAGGTCCAGAGCCAAGTGTCCCCGCCACACACCTGACCATTCAGGATTCTGGGATTTGTAGACAAATCCCTCAGCCTGGCCAGAGTGCTCTGAGGTGACCCCTGGCGGCAGGTTTGGTGATTACACTCGCTCAGCTCCAGAGTGTATCCTAGACTTTGAGGTCACCAGCACAGGCACACCTGTACCTAGAGGGCCCTGGAGTGGCAAAAGCCTCAAGGTTCTGTGATCATCTCTGTGGCCTGACCTCGGCACGGGCTCCTACTGCTTTTTTTTTTTTGGGTACTGGGGGTTGAACCCAGGGGTATTCTACCTCCAAACTATACCCCAAGCCCTTTTTATCTTATTTATTTCTTTATTTTGTGGTACTGGGGACTGAACCCAGGAGCATTCTACCTCGGAGCTATACCCCCATCCCTTTTTTTAAAAATTTTTTGAGGGCCTGGATAAGTTGCTGAGGCTGGCCTCAAATCTATGATCCTCCTGTCTCAGCCTCCCAAGGGCTGGGATTACAGGCATGCACCACCACACCTGGCTTTATTTTTTATTTTGAAACAGGGTCTTGTTAAGTTGCTGAGGATCTTGCTAAGTTGCTGAGGTTGGCCTTGAACTTGCAATTCTCCTGTCTCGGCCTCCCAAGTACTGGCATTACAGGCGTGCGTCCCCACGCCCGGCTCCTACCTGCTCTTGAGGGTGTTCCAGTCGGACACCAGCTTCTGCAGGCTTTTCTTGTGTTTGAGGATGGCGGGCAGCTCCTCCTGGGGGCGGCACGGGAAGGGCTCAGTGGGCTGCGGGGAGGGAGCTAAAAGCAGGGAAGCTGGGGCCTGGGCAGGGGACTGGGTCACCTCGCTCAGCCTGCTGAGTGGTTGCAGGACGTCCCTCTCCAGGGTCATCTCGAACTCGGCCAGGATGCGGGCCAGCTGGTTCTGGATGACACAGCTCATCTCCAAGGCCTTCCTGTGGACACGGTGCCCAGTGGGTCCAGGCTCCCGCAGCCCCTCACCCCCATGTGCAGACACCTGGCGGGGCCTCCCCTCCCCCTCCCCCCTGCCCTTCCCCTCTCTCTCAGGCCCTCACTGGCCTGGGCACTGTCCTCAGCCTGGACATCTTGTTAATGTGGACACCCTTGCTGACCTGGATCCCCTCCCAGCCCAGGTGGCTTCCGGGCATCCTTGGGTAAGGGCTGGGTCCCATCCATGCTCACCCCATGCTGGAATCGGGGTCCAGCTCCTTGAAGCTCTCGGCCATTGCGGTGGACAGGGCCATGAGGGGAAGCTTCTTCTGCAGGGAGTATGGGGTGGGCTGTGAGCCTGAGGACACCCCACCATGGGTGAGCCCCGGGCGCAGGAGGGCCAGTCACAGGTGAGAGGACGAGGCATGGAGGGGGTGGCATCTCCCCGTGACCATGCACAGTCCTCACCCAGGTGGGGTCCCCCTTCCCCCTTCCCAGAAGTCACCTGATTGTGTAGAAAGAAATGACCAGGTCCCATCACAGACTAGGAAATTACTATACAGAGAGGGCAGGGAACTTGCCCAAGGTCACACAGTTGGAGGGAGAAAGGAAGGAAGAGCTGGCCTTGCAGTGGGACTCTCCTCTGACCCAGGGCTGATATGTGGCTGACCTGGGCACTGCTGAGTGCTGAGCTCAAACCATCTGTAGCTCCCTACTGCCCTCGCATGCTCTGGCCACAATGAATTGCTGACTGACTCCAAAACACGCCCCCATACTCCCACTTGGAGTTTCAGAGAGCACCTAGCTTTGGGACAAGAGAGACCGGGGTTCAAACCTCACTTTGGCCACTTGCTAGCTGAGTGACCTTGGGCAAATAACGGGAAGTCTCTGTTTCCACATTTGGAAAACAGCACCCCCTTCTAGGGTTGCTGCCAGCACCCAGTGAGACAATACATTGTCATAGCTTAGCAACAGATTGGCAGCAATCGATCAACAAATGCTGCCTGTTGATTAATACCAGTGAGTATCACTCAAAATCCAGCTCAATGTTGCTCCCTTTGGGGGCTGCGGGCCGAGTGGCTGCTCTGCTGCCGACTAGACAGAGGTTCAGGTGCGGCCAGAGGCCTGGCCTGGGCTCGCGGGGATGGTGCGGAGGGAAGTGGGGTCAAGGGGATGGGGTAGCCCTGGGTCTCAGGAGTGGGGTCCCCGAGGGGCCCTGGGTCCGAGCAGTCTCCATACCACTGGTGCAGAGGCTCAGGCTAGCAGGGAGTCCCTGCCCTGACCTTGCTCCCCAACTGGACTGCAGCCTCCTGCCCAGACCCCTCCTCCCCGGGACCCCCACTCACCACCCGCTTGTCCATGTCTGCCCCAGTCTGGCCCTGCAGACAGGCTTGCAGCCGTTTGTGGACATTGTGGGCTGCTCGCTTGGCCGGCTCCAGCCGCTGCTCCACCTGGCGGAGGGAGATGGGGGCTGTGGGTCCTGGGGGGCGCCTCTTCTCCCACCCTGCCCGCTGTCTCCCCCAGAGCGGAGCTGCCTCGCTCTGCCCTCCTCCTGGGACCCTATGGCCAGCAGCATGGGGGATGCCTCCAGCGCTCGGCTCCCAGCCTGCACAGGCCTGCCTCCTGCCTCCTGCCGCGGACCGCGGGCCCAGGCACGTACCTGTAGCAGGTCCTCGCCCAGGAACTCTGCGGTCTCCGTCTCCGGCGTGCTGTGGGAGGGGGGCAGCTTATGCTGAGCCGGCCTGGGTTAGGAACCCCCCTGCCTCCCCCAGGCCCCCACTACAGGGCCCCTGGACCCCTGTTGCTTTCAGTGCCCCTCCCAGGTGGGGCCACCCTGGGTGGCCTGCCCCACAGCCTCCTCCTCGTCGGAGCGCATTCCATGGGGCGGGAATAGGGTATGTGAGTTTTTCCTCCTCCACCCAGGGCTGGGTGAGAGAGGGTGGGCCGATGAAACTGAAGGGGGCCGGTGGGGCCAGTCAGGGCCAGCTTCGGGACACAAGGGCAAAGCCTCTCTCCTGCCTGCCCCGGAAAGAGGGGGCCTATGCTGGCCCCAAGAACGGGAAGTGTGGGAGCTGGGACTGTCAGGCACACAGGACTAGGAGGGAGGCTGTGGGAGGGGTGGGCAGGCTCTAGGACCCTGCCCGGGCCACGTGGGGACGCTGAGGCCCAGAGTGAGGTGGCCTGCTGCCCAGGCACACGCGGCGTCTGTGCCTGTGGGGGACTAGGACAAGTCCCTGCACACCACGTCCCCTCCCCAGGGCCCACGGAATGGGGAACTCCGGGGCTGGGGAAGAGGAGCAGAGAAGACAGGCCCTCAGAGGCTCCCCAAACTTCCGGCCTCTGCTCCACCAGCTCGGGGGCTGGGGGTGGGAAGGGGGGCTCTGGGACGTTTCCACCTGAGCCTGGGAAAAGCAGAAGCAAGACAGAGAAGCAAGAGGCCCTTGGGTGGGAGGAGGGGGCAGGCCCTGCCGGTCTGCTCCCCTCCCCCAAGGTCTGGGGCCCTAATCCACCCTCTTCCTCCCCCCCATTAATCAGAGGTAGCGAACTGTCCCCACTGTCCAGAGTGGACAAGTGAGGCGAGGGAGGACCACGGGGTCGGAAGCTCACGGAGGCAGCGCACCCCAGCGTCCTAGGTCATTTCCCCCTGCAGCCCTCTCTTATCCAGGCTGGGGGCACCCCTTCCCCCAGAGACCGGGTCTGCCTGGGCAGCCGGGTGGCGTTCAGAGGGGAGGAAGAGCAGCAGGACTCGGGTGGGAGGGTGGCTGCCCGGCGGTCCCCCTCTGGTCCCCCGTCCCCCAACCCTGGGGCGCCCTCAGGTCCTGGGGGTGCGCGCGGGCTGGCAGGGGTGACACTCACCGTCCCAGGCTGCCCGTGTGGGCCAGCTGCCGCATGCGGTGCAGCTGTCTCTTCATCATCGTGGGGCCGGCTGGGGCCGGGTCACGGCGGGGGTCGAGGCCGCAGCCCCCGGCAGCCGGCCTCCCGCGGCCGCTTCTCCGGATGGGTGGGCGGCGCTCCGGCTTCCTGGGCCGCGCGGCTCGGCGGGCGCTCGCTGGCTCTGCTCCCCGCTCACGACTCCGCCCCCGGCCCCCAGGTCACTCCTCTAAGTTTGTCGTCCCGCTCTCCCCCGGCTTCCGGGCCCCCGCCGATCGCCGGCCGCCCCCGAGTGCCCGCCGCCTCCCGCAGTCCCCAGGTTCTGCGCGCGGCTCCTCCCCGCCCGCCGCCCCGCCCGGTGGCGGGAAGCAGGTAAGCCGACTCCGGCCACCGCCCTCGGCCCGCGCTGGCCCTGGGTACAGACAACCTTTGCACCACTCTTAAAGGGGAAAGAGGGCTCCAAGCTTAGGAGGGAGGGCACGGAGGGATGCTGCCCCGGACTCCCTCCCCCAGAGGTGCTCTGGAGCCAAAGGCCACCTCTGCCCCAGTCGCACTTCTGGGAGGTTTGGCTTCCTGGGACCACTGGCTGCTGTGTGCTCTTGGATGAGTCCTTGTCTCTAGTGGCCTACTTGGACAGCTGTCCTGGTCCTGCCTGTCCCACAGGGTGGACAAGACAGCCCTCCCCGCACCTCCAGACTCCGAGTTCCTACTCCTGCCCCCTTTAAGGGGTCTCAGCAGGGACGGTTTCTCCCATCTGTAAAGCCCCTTCTCTTATTCCTCCTGGCAAACGTCCCTCCCCCTCCGGGTCCCTGACCTTCCTTTTTGTAAGGCAATGATGTGGGTGCCGCTCTGACCCTCTGCCCCCTTAAACTCAGTAGGAATTATCTTTCTCTCTCTTTTGGTACTGGGAATTGAATCCAAAGGCATTCTATCTCTGAGGTACACCCCTAGCCCTTTTTATTTTTATTTTGAAACAGGTTCTTAAGTTGCTGAGGCTGGCCTCGAACCTGCGATCTTCCTGTCTCAGTTCCCCAAGTACTAGAATTCCAGGCATACACCACCACACCTGGCTAGGAATTCTCTTAGGCCCTCCACCCAAAACCAAGTTGGGCAAACAGTAGGTACTCCATAACTGCTAGCTAATGCAAGAGGAGAGAGCCATAGGGAATTATTAAGCCTTCCTTTCCCATCCCACTGTGCCCCTCAGGCATGAGGAGCCTGGTGGGGCTGGGGGAGGGTTGCAGGAAGCCCCCCACCTCTGCACTGCACTTCCCTTTGTTTCAGTTCAGTTCCAGACTACATGCGCACCTACTGTGTGTGGATGGACAGACCCGGTACTTCTCAAAGGCAGCACCTTGGCCTCACAGCCTCCATATTCCCAGTGCTCAGCACAGGACCTGGTACCTAGCGGGCACTCTCTGGAAGCTGGCTGCCCCTTCACCCCTGAAGTGAGTCAGGCAGGCACCACAGAGGCTGGGTGAGCTGAGACGGGACCCCGTAGCTGCTGTGCTAGGGCCAGAGCCCACCTGAGCCGAACCCTGGCCCCAGGGTCAAAGGCTCAGGCCTGGGTGAGGAGATACCGGCAAGGTCCACCTCCTTTTTCCCATAGGAAGGCTGCTGGCCAGTGATTTTGGGGGGATGGCAAGGTAACCCCAGGAATGGGTTCTAGGGAGGGGACAGGGCTTGGGGACACTTTGATGGATGACACATGAGTCTGGTGTCAACCTGGCTTTCTAAAATGTGGGGCTGGGGTTTGGAATGTCTGGGTTCTGGTCCAGGCCATCTATCGTCCCCACTAGCCAGGCCCCAGGACTTTGTGGCTCAGTTTTTTCCCTGTCTCTGCAGTGGACACAACCTACTGGGTGTAGATTTAGGAAGTTGAAGATTACCAAGCCAGGAGCCTGACCTCAGGTGTCAACCCTCCTGTCCCCTGCACTCCAGGGAGCTCCCGCTCTGTTCCAGCCGAGCCTCCAGCCCAGACCACACTGGACCTGGGCTTGTCCAGTTGCTCATCTGGTCTGAAGGTCCCTGAGGGCAAGGCCTGACTTGTACCTCTGCCCCTTGTCTTATCCAGGCTTCAGCCCCAGCTCTGGTCTGGGACAGGCCAGTCTACATAGACTTAGCAACAGTTGCTGTGGAAACAATCAAGTCAGACTGTCAGCTGGGCATGGTAGCGCATGCCTGTAATCCCAGTACTTGGGAGATTGTGACAGGAGGATTGCAGGTTCAAGACCAGCCTCAGCAATTTAGTGACACCCTGTTTCAAAAATAAAATAGGGCTGGGGGTGTATCTCAGGGGTAGATCACCCCTGGGTTCAATCCCCAGTACTCCCCCCACACACACACATTGTCATATTGTTAAGCCATCCCCTCTAGGGGACCCAGGGGACTTCTGGTTCTGATTGGGTGGGATGCTGTGCCTCTTTTTGTTTTGTTTTGCTTGTGGTACTGGGGATGGAACCCAGGGACATTCTACCTCTGAGCTACAGCCCCAGCCGTATTTTGAAACAGGGTCTCACTAAGTTGCTGAGGGCCTCCCCAAGTTGCTGAGGCTGGCTGTGAACCCAGATCCTCCCGTCTCGGCCTCCCAAGTAGTGGGATTACAGGCGTGCACCACTGCGCCTGGCTCTGCTGTTTCTTGGTTGGGTGATTGGTGTACTTTTGGCCTTCCCTTGTCACAACTGACTGTTGAATCAGGTCGGAAGCTCCACAGGTTGGATCATAAGCTGTTCCTTCAAAGGATGTTATAATCAAAGACTTATAGAAGCAGAAATTTCAATCAGTGATTGTTGAGATCATAGCTTTTTAGAACTGCAAGTGCAGACGGGGACCTCAGAAGTCACCAGCCAACCTCTCCCAGGGCCTTTCCTAATGCAGGGGCCTGTGGACTTGGGTGGCTCTCACCAGGCCAGGTCTCCTCCTGCGGAGGGCCTGGGTCTTCTCTGGCCCCTGCTGAACCCTCTGGAGCCCAGCAGCGTGCCATGCTCATGGGAGGTCAGTAGACACAGCTGACTTGAATGGCAAGGGAGGACATAGCGTCAGTGGACACTGAGGACAGACCTGCCATGGGCCTCAGCCTCTCCCCAGCTGAGTGTTCTTGGGTGATAGTTCACCTCTCCGCCTCAGCGTCCTCATGGTAAGACAGATCTCATGGGCGGCTGGGAGGATTGAATGGATTAATGTGTAAAATGCTTAGAAAAGTGCCTGGTAGCCAGGCGTGGTGGTTCACGTTTATAATCCCAGTACTTGGGAGGCTGAGACAGGAGGATCGTGGGTTCCCAGCCAGCCTCAGCTACTTAGTGAGGCCCTTTGCAACTTAGTGAGACCAACCCTGTTTCAAAATAAAGAATAAAAAATAGGGCTGGGGGTGTAGCTTGGAGGTAGAACGCCCCTGGGTTCCATCCCCAGTACCAAAGAAAAAGTGCCTGGTTGTTTTTTGTTATCATTATTCAGCCCACCGAAAGTCAGGAACAGAAAGACCCTTTACCCCCCATTTCTGCCTCAGTTACCCTTCAAATGTGTCTGGCTGCCCTGGGATATTGGGACTCACTGTCATATACCTTAGCACATCCTCCAGGGAGGTTGGCATCTTTGGCTCTACTTTACAGGGGAGCAGACTGAGGCTTCTGGGCCAGGGCCCCTAGCTGGCTAAGTGGTAGAGGCCACATCAGAAGGCAGATCTGGGGCCGGGCGTGGTGTCGCATGCTTGTAATCCCAGTACTTGGGAGGCGAAGACCGGAGGATCCGGGTTCGCGGCCAGCCTCAGCTACTTAGTGAGGCCCTCCGCAACTTCGTGAGACCCGGTTTCAAAATAAAGTATAAAAAATAGGGCGGGGGGTGCAGCTCGGAGGTAAAATGCCCCTGGGTTCAATCCCTGGTACTGCAAAAAAAAAAAAAAAAAAAAAAAAAGAAGGCAGATCTGGTGCTCTGAGGCCCACAGTGCCCAATGGCACTGCCGGTGGCCCTTGCTCGTCTTAACCTGTGGCCACTTTGAGGCCCAGCACCTTGGCACAGATTTGTCTGCGAAAACCTGAGTCTGGGCAGTGTCTGCTGGTGACTGGTGCTGAGGTGGAGGTACAGAGGTCACCACCCCGCCATAGACACTCGGAAAGCTGCCTGCTTGTGGCCATACTGGGCTGCCCTGCGAGCGTGGGCTCTGCCCAGAGCGGCTGGGTGCACGTGTGCTTTCTGGGGCTCTGTAACTCCCTTGCCCCCCACCTTAGCCAAAAGGGCTTTCCAGGAACCCTGGGGTGGGGTGAAGCAGGCCTCCATCACAGTCTTGATAGCCCTGCGGTAGCGTGTACCCTTGACCCCAATTCCAGAGAGCAGCAGGCCAGGCTGACGGAGGGCTGGGGAGGCAGGAGCCACGTGCCTCCTTGGTGGACTCTTGCTCTCGAGACTGCTGGTCCGGACTCAGCCCTGCATGTGACCCGTGGGCTTTATTCGGGCCTGAGCCTCAGCCTCCTGTCTTCACAGGCAGTCCTGAGGATCAGTGAACAGGCTGTGGTCGCAGGAGCAGCACCAGCCAGGCCAGCTCCCTTCGTCCACCTTGCTGTGCTTGTGTCCTGGCCGGAAGGCCAGTAGAGATGGGGGCGGGGAGGGCAGGGGCAGGCTGAGGCCTCCCCATCGCTCTTGGCTTCCGTGAAGATGAGCAGTGTGCTGTGGTTAACTGCTGGCCCTGGCCAAGCAAAGAGCAGCAGCAGTGTGGTTCCGAGGTCTGGGAAGTCCCTTGGTGCTTGAGGGTCACCTTTCAAGAGTAGTTGGCTCCCCAGGGCACCCCGGCCCAGCTCTTAACTCCAGACTTGCCTGAATCGACAAGGAAATTTGGGGAACTCCCCCAGCTGGTGGAGGCCACGGGTCCCCTTCTCTGGTTAGAGCCCACCCCAGACCCTCAAGCAGACACGGCTGCTGTGCTGGCTGATGCCCCCTTCCCACGCCAGCTCTTGGGTGCCATGCTGAGCTTCAGGCTCCCTGCCAGCTTGTGAGCTCTCTGAGGACAGGCTGTGCCTGGCATGGGCGCTGCTCAGAAGCACTGGCATGCCAGACAGGCGGCGGGCGGATGGACTAGGACGAGGGAGAGGGTCCCCTGTTCCCACAATAGCCTGGGTCCTGGTGCCCAGGGACGCCTCTGAGGCGCCTCATGGCTCAGCGGGTCCCTCCTGCTTTTTCAAACAAGGAACATAAAGGCCAGACAGGGAAGCACTTTGCTCAAAGCCACACAGCACGGCAGTGAGGCAGCACCAGCACCCCACTCAGTCCTGTATCCTGCACCGACAGACACCCTTCCGCGGCCAGCAGAGACCACTCGAGATGCGACTCCACCCCGGTAGGTGCTACAGGCGCTTTCCAGGTGGAGCCAAGCATTCAGGGGAGGTCTTGCTGGGGTATGGGGAGAGGACTAGGCCAAGCGAGTGTCCAGGCGAGACACAGGAGTCACGCTGTAGGGACCTGACAGAAAGGAGGATTCTGTGCGATGGGTGGTGCCTCTTGTTTTCTCATCAGTATGGCTGACAAGGAGAAACTCACCCTGCACCCCCAGTGTGGGCCTGGCAGAGGGGTCCCTTCTGCTGATTAGCAAAGAACTCCCTGGCAGGGTCAGCAGCCACATTCAGAGATTAGATGAAGTGTGACTAGTTTCTTACCTGTGGGACTGCCCAGGGTCTTTATTGTCCCCTCAGAGGAGAAACGGTGGCAGCCTCACTGGGGGAATCCTTCCCTGCAGAGCGGCGCGGGGCTGGCCTGGCCTTCCACGGGACACCCTCACACCACTCTGCTCTGGCGGGCTTTCGAGCTGTAGGGCCTCTGTGCCTTGCCCCAGGCTTGGACCCCGACCGCACCAGGAGGGTGAGCCATAGCTGCGTGGAGGCCGAGCTCAGGGCTTCCAGGCCTGACCTGCCACAAGCTGTGACTGGGAGCCGCTTCCCGGGAGCTGCCTCTGGGGACAGGGAGAAGCTGGGGCCCGAGGGACCCCCAGGGTGGTGCGGCAGTGTGGTTGTGTTCTGAGGGCTGAGCACACACAGCAGGAGGAAGTCCTGAACAGCCAGGGGCTTCCCCCTCGGTGTCTGCAGCAGCTGGGGCTCCTGGCAGCCCCTCACTTCCAGCTGGAACTGCTCTGGCCGCCACAACGCGAGGCCCTCTCTGGTGACTCAGCAGCAGCCGCAGCCCCTGAGCTGGGCCTCTTCTGTGCAGGGTGGGGGGCGGGGAGAGGCCGGATCTCCAAAGATGGCCGCAGAGAGGTCTACAGGGCATCCCCAGGACTCCTGACTCGAAGGGCTTGAGAGTGGCTGGTCCAGGAAAAAGGACGTTTTATTTTCATAAATACTCCTGCTCTCACTCACACACAGACTCCACTTGTGACCTTGGACAGATGGATGGACAGACGTGAGATGCCCACAGGAGGCCCCAGCAGAAGCCGATGAAGGAAGGAGACACACGGAGAACTCCGGGGCTTTGCAGCCCCCACAGGCCGCCGCCCCTGCCACCCCCTCAGGCTCCCACAGCCCTCAGAGGCCTGTGCAAAGGGAGGCCCCCAGGAGGAGTGGGGGCCAGGCGAGGTTCCCCAACTGGCCTCCTGGGACTGTGACCACAGGGCTACTCCGAAAGAAAAGCAAAGAGCCAAACCACACACCAGAGTGCAAACAGCTGGGGGCACAGACGCTGCCCCACGGTCACCGGGTTCCTACGGAGGAGGCCTGGGCTGGTCCCCAGCTCCAGCATGGCCTCCAATTATGGCTGGGCCTTCCCATAAGGCATAAGAGACAGGTGGGGAAGACCCCACCCCAGGCTGGGCCCGACGGCCATGCTTCTTCCCTTTGACCCCAAGTCCTAGAGCCGTGCAGCCCCTCCCTGCTCCAGGCTCCCACGGGTGACAGGGGTCCCCAGCAGTGCAAACCCAGGCCCAGCCGCCTGCTGGATTTGGCCCAGCAGGGGAGGAGGCGAAGCGGGAGGGAAGTCACTTGGGGGCCACCGGTGAGGGGAGAAGCACCAGGCCAGGGCCCATGGCCATGGGGAACAGAGGGTGTCTGAGGCCGGCACAGCCTCTCCCCAGGCTGGACAGCGGCTGGCCCCTCCGCCCCTCCTCTCCCAGACCCGCTGTTCTAGAGGCTCCCCCAGGTTTCAGGTGGGGGGAACTGGTCCACATCTCCCATCTCGTTGTAGGTCTGGTCGCCCATGGTAAAGATGAGCTTGTAGCGGAGGCGGACCTTCTCCTGGGGCAGGACGGCGAAGGCAGGAGGGTTAGAGCAGAAGAGGCCGCCCCCACCCTGCAGCACCCCCATCACAGCTGGGCACCTCACCTTCTGGGGGTTGGCAAGGAGCAGGACCTGGGTGATGGCTGAGGGGTGAACGATGGGGTTAAAGGCTGGCAGCTCGGTGCCCGAGGGCGGCTGAAGCTTCACCTTCATGACCTGTGGACAGGGGGGCCGCACGGTACGCAGCTAGCCCTGTTGCTCTCCCCAGTGCCCCAGGAACCACACCAGCTCCCCTCCAAGGGTCTCGGGGCTGTCCTCTGGCTCCTTTCTACCCCCACCCCCAGCAAGGGAGGAAGCCCCTGCCCGACCCCAGACAGCCTGCCCACCCACCAAGCCCTGCCTTTCAAGGAGGGAGGCAGGCCCGCTGCCCCGGTCACCTTGGGTACAGCTGACTGGAAAACGATGTTGCGGATGGGCTGGGGGGCAGTGCTCAGCATGGACACCACCACCACCAGCACGTCCGAGCGCCCCGGCAGCGGGTCACGGGCAAAGTGGAAGAGGACGCGGAATCCATGCTGGTCATACACGGTCACGGGCAAGATGCTGCCTAGGGGACAAGGGCAGGAGCAGCTGAGCCCACACCTGCCTGGGTCCCCCCGGGGGCCCTCCTGAGGGCTCGAGTTCTGCTGGGAAGGAGTGCACAGACCCCTCACCAGGGTCTGGCTTCCACTCTCAGAGGTGCACGGGGCCCGATGGTGGAGGTGGGACACCCACCCAGAGTAGAGCGGGCCCAGGTCCACTCCCACGCTCCAGGGAAGGACTGTGCCGTGCTCACTGTGTGACCCTGCTAATCACTCTCCCCTCTCTGAGCTCGGGGTCTTCCAGCTGGCAAGGAAGGGACACAGTGAGCTGGCAGAGACAGACACCGCTGAGAGGGCCGGCCAGTTCTCGCATCTGCTCAGGGCCTGGTGCCGGGCAGAGGCCCCCACTCCTGGGTGGGACATGCCGCAGGCTTGATTTTTTATTTTGGATTTTTTATTTTATTTTTTGTGGTACAGGGAATTGAACTCAAGAGGCACTTTACCATGGAGGCACATCCCCAGCACTTTTTATTTTTTGTTCTGAGACAGGGTCTGGTTAAGATTCCTAGGCTGGCTTCAAACTTGTGATCCTCCTGCCTCAGCCTCCTGTGTTGCTAGAGTTACAGGTATGTACCACCACACCTGGCTGGACCTGGATTTTTATCACAGTTTGGGTTCATAATCTTGGGGCCCAAGCCTTTGTGTCCCGGCCCCTGCCTTCCTGGGGAGGGAGGGGGCCGAGGGGCTTTCTTTTTTTGGGCAGTACTGGGGGTTGAACCCAGGGGCACTGTACCTCTGAGCTACACCCCCAGCCCTATTTTTTATTCTTCATTTTGAAACAGGGTCTCGCTAAGTTGCAGAGGGCCTCACTAAGTAGCTGAGGCTGGCCGAGAACCTGCGATCCTCCAGTCTCAGCCTCCCAAGTGCTGGGATTACAAGTGTGCGCCACCACGCCCAGCTCAAGGGGCTGTCTTCTAAGAAGTCCTGCCTGTATGACTCAGGTGCTTATAAAGCAGTTTTGCTATCCCTCTGGGGAGGGGAGGGCCTTGCTTAGAGCCCCTCAGTCAGCCAGGAGGCAGGGCCCCAGGAGGCAGCAGCTGTCCCAGAGGGCCTCACCCGCCAAGCCCACCCCACCCCGCCCACTCACTGGGTTTGATGGACTCCAGGGGCACAGTGATGTTGGCCAGCGAGAGCTCAGTGGATGTGGGCTGCTGTGGAGGCCCAGGAGGCTCCGAGGATGCGGGGAGGAGGAGGCTGGCAGCACCGGGGCTAGAGCTGCAGCTGCTCTTGTTCTGCAGGTCCCGGAGTGTGAGCCGGGGGGCTGGCTGCTGCTTCTCCCTTATTTGGGGATAGTGCATTAAAAAGTGATTCTTCAGTGGCCAAGTGATCAGGGGACCAGGAAAGGCTGGGCTTCCTGGGTCTGCCCCTGCACACCGCTGCCTCTCGGCCATGTGTCTCCTCACCTCTAAGACGGGCAGCCCACGTTCCCCTCCACCCACACCCGGCCTGCTCACTCTGGCTCCGTGTCCTCCCTGTTGCTGGCCCTCTGTTTGGTCTTTCTCTAGGGTGCTGCAAACTCCTGGGGGGGGACCTCTTCTCATAAATCCCATGCTCTGGAACCTTCACTGAGCCTGCCTTGGCCACTCCTGTGTCCCCAGGGCCAAGTGCAACCCCCAGGGCTCCCAGGAACCAGCAACACTGCGTCTCCTTGCTGGGCCTGGGCCTGGGCCTGCCAAGAGGCTGTTGGTGTGTGGACACAGGGAGGACCACCCCACGCCAGACACGCAGCCCTCACCACCGCACTTGCTGGGCCTCAGGGGGCAGCGACTGCTGCAGGAGAGTCTTCCCCAGGAGGTCCAGGTCATCCAGACCGCTGCTCGCAGGCAGGGGTGTCTGTGCCGGGGGCCGGCTGTCTGTGTTGGGGGCCTGGGCTGGAGCAGGGGCTGGGGGCTCAGCACCGTCCGACGACTGTGGGGCAAAGGAAGCAGGTGGTAGGGCTCTGAAGAGGCGGCAGGGCCACTGACCCCACCTGAGGCCCCTCCCCTCCCTGCCAGTGACATCTGGAAAGAGCAGCAGAGATGGGACAACAGTCCACTGAGGTGGGGCAGCAGGGCCTGGCCGGGGCTCTACATTCCAGGGACCTCAGAGTCACTCTCAAGGGAAAGGAAGAGGGAAGGGAGTCCCTATCTCACCCCGAAGGCTGGGCTGTGGCCCCAAGGAAGACCCAAGCTGAACCTGGTGTAATGCGGCTGGCCATGAGGGAGGGCCGCCTGCCTTCCTCTTCCCTGGGGTGAGTGTCTCAGTCCTCTAGGCTGCCCCTTGCCCCAGGGACCCCGGCAGAGAGCCCGGGGTCCTTACCCCCCCCCCCCCCCGCAGTCCCAGCTCCCTGCCCTGGGCTAGTTCTGGGCCCCTCCTACCTGGAAGCTGTTCCATCCAGCACCGTCCACGCTGGGGCCTGAAGGGGGCGCAGGGTCGCTCAGGCCTGAGGGGAGGCGGGACAGGAGAGGAGGAGGAGCTGGATTCAGTGCGCTGCTGCAAGGGGCCGGGGCGACTGTGGTGGCCTGGGGTTCCCTGGCTCCCTCCTTTTCTGAGAAGCTTGACTCAGAAAGGAGAAACCCCCACTTTCAGAGGGAACCAGTGGCGGGCAGAAATAGACACGAGCCTGAGCGCCCACTCGGCAGCCACATTCGCTTCCTCTCCGCTCGGCGAGGCCACTCAGAAGCCAACTAGAGGACAGAAGTCAGGGCTTCCGTCTTTGTTCCTCAGTTGGCAGCTGAGGGTGGCTGTGGGTGGCAGGGGGGGAAGAGGTTCCTAACCTCACAGGTCCAGGCGAGCAAGGTCAGCGCTGTGCCTGCCCGATGCCTGGTTCCACGGATGTCCCCTGAGCAGCACAGGCGAGGCACTGCACTGGCTGAGCCTCAGTGTCCCCACATGCACAGTGATGGGGAGGGCTAGGCAGACTCTGAAGGCCCTGGGACAGGTCAGTAAGGCCAACAAGGCTGACCGACTAGTGCCTCTGGATGGCCGTGGGGCTCGCCTGCTCATCAGCAGGAGCACAGGGTCACCAACCAGCCTGACTCTGCCTGCCCTGGAATGCCCCCAGCCAACCTCACCCCAGATCTGACCTAGCAAAGACGAGTTATCCTGATTCTAATAAATCCCAAATAAGTGAGGTCCAAACAGAAGTGCCTTCCGTGGGCAGAGGCCAGGGCTCCAGGAAGCTGGGACCGTTGGGTCTCTTCATCTAGTGCATCCCTTGAGACCAGACAACGGTGGTCACTATTACCACTGGTTAGGCCCTGTGGTGCCAGGCACCTTAGAAGCAGGTCTTGCTTAATCCTCAAACAACCTTGAAAGGTAGGAGTGGTGATCTTTCTAGCTCTCTTCTAGGGATGAGGAAATGGACAGAGAGGTTAAGTAAACCTACCCCAGGTCACACAGCTGGAAAGTGGCAGAATCGGACTTGGTCAGAGCACGGCCCGATTGCTGGAGTGTGAGCACAGCTCTGCCACTTAGCTGTGAGGACCTGGGCTGGTGACAGCCTGCCTGGGCCTCACCTTTCAAGTGTGGCTGCGGCAGCCATCTCAGAGGAGGGTATGAGCACCAAACTAGACACATCTGCTGGCGTGTCTGAACAGTGCCGGAACCCTGCCAGATCTGAGCCCTGTCCGCCACCCTCCCTCTTCCGGCCATGGACAGCAGCTAGGACCAGACTCCCCTGCGGCCCCAGGCTCCCTCCGTGCCCCAGGGTGGGGCTGCCCTGCACTTCTGGTTCCTGCTCCCTTACTATTTGCCTTTGAGAAGAAACCAGAAGGAAGCTGGAGGTTCAGGGCTCTGCAGAAGCGACCAGGGACAGGAAATGCAAAGCATACCTTGCTTCTCACAGCGAGGCGGCTCTGCCGCAGCCCCTCTCTGGGGACGGAGGTCCTGCCTGCCATTATTTTCCAGCCCACCACTGCCCTGGTCCTGGCCCTGCCCGGCAAGGTGCGCCCTGCGTGAGCTTCCTCGCCACCGGGCCCTCCTCTCCCTTTGTGAAACGGGTCACGGTGCTCTCTCCAGTCACCCTGACTCAAGGAAGCCAGGCAGCTGGGTGGGGTCGTATGTCGCCTCTCAGGCAGGTGCTGGCTCTGGGGACCACCTCCCCTCATCTCTCCCTCCCGCTTCACTCCAAGTTCTCATTTACCTTTTCTTCCAATGAACAAGAATGAGCACAGAGGAGCTCAGCGTGTGGTGCGGAATTAAGAGCACCCACTTCAAACCCTAGAGCCTTTTCTGCCGACTTCCTCATCTGTAAAATGGGGACATTAACAGCACCCACCTCAAGGCAGTAGGCCCTGTGCTGAGGGAAGTGCTCTGGAACGTTGGGGAGACTGCCAGGACCCCAGGTGCTGGGGCCAGACCCAGGGCCTCAGGCATGTGCTCTACTCCGCGGCCACAGCCCCAGCTCCAGGTTCAGTTTCCACTTCAGAACTGGCTCAGGAGAATGCAGTGCGACTCCTGTCATGGCTTTCCCGTCCTTAGAGTCCTTGGATGGGGCCCTCGCACCTCCTTTTGCCTAACTCCAGTGGCTGTTATGAGGAGGCTGTTATTTGACGCCTCAGCTTTTAAGCTCTCAGGTGGGGCTTCTGCACCCACTGGGGCTTGAGGCTGGGCGGCGTGGCCGGCTGGGCGCCCTCCGCTGCTCCGTGTGCTGGGCTCTGAAGCCCCCAGTCTGCCCTGGAGTGGCAGCAGCCTGGCCCAGCAGCAGCCTGGGTCGAGGAGCACCTTGGGTTCTGGCCCATCTGCCCTGGAGCTTCTGGGTGCTGCGTAGCCCAGAGCTCCCTGTCTCGCTCTCAGGTGAAGATGCTGAACTTTTGTGTGGATGACTCTCAATCCTAGGCGCCAGCTTTTGCAGGGAAGTCCCTTGGCTTTCCCTCAGGCAGCCAGAGCAGGGGTGAGGCTGGCTCGTCAGGGTGTGGCTGAGAGGCTGGCCTGCCTTACCCTCTGACCTGTCACCTAGTTCCTTAGCTTCCCTGAGCCTTGGCTTCCTTATCTGTGAAAAGGGCCTAATGCCCATCCCACACCCTCCCCTATGCTGCGCTCAGCAAGCTGCAAGGTGTGCCACGGGCAGGGGCTGCTGAGCCTGCCCTCCCTCCCCCAGGCCCGGCCTTCCTCACCTAGAGACATGAGCTCATCGTCAAGCAGGGAGACGGAGGTGCTGGGCTTCTCGGGGCTGGCCTGGTCGCCAGGACAGGAGGGCATGGCTGGGTAGGTGGTGCCCACAGGAGGGAGATCCAGGCCTGAGAGGTCCAGCAGGGCTGAGGTGCTCCCTGGGGTGGGAAAGGAAAGTCAGGAAGTCCCGGGTGGACACCTGGCTCCCAGAGTGCATGGGAATGGCCGCCCTCCTACCCTTCTCTACTGCCTCCCACTTCCCCTCCACAGCCACAGACTCTTGTCTGGAATCTGCTGGCCAGGTTGTCTGTTTAGCATAAGGTGGTACTGTTTATTTTTCTATTTTTTATTTTTTTTTTTGCGGTACCGGGGATTGAACACAGGGGCGTTCTACCTCCGTGCTACACCCCCGGCCCTATTTTTTATACTTTATTTTGAAACTGGGTCTCACGAAGTTGCAGAGGGCCTCACTAAGTAGAGAGAGAGAGACAGAGAGACAGAGAGACAGAGAGAGAGAGCTGAGGCTGGCTGCGAACCCGGATCCTCCGGTCTCCGCCTCCCAAAGTACTGGGATTACAAGCGTGCGCCACCATGCCCGGCAGGTGGTACTGTTTAGAATGCAGTCATGCCTCACTTGACAACAGGAACATATTCTGAGAAGTTTGTCGTGAGTGTGAACACTGTACAGTACACTTAAAATTTAGGCAGCTGTGATAGCACTTGGTCACGTGATCTTATGGGATCACCGTCATGTGTGACCTGGCACTGACCGAGATTTCGTTATGCAAGACGAGATTCTATTTCCTTCTTATCTCTATCTGCCAAGTTGCTGACCATCCCTAAGGCCCTGCTTACACTTTCCTGCTTCTGTGGAGGGCCCCTGGCCCCTCTCCCTACCAGGGACGATTCTAACCTCTTCTGTGACCCCAGGTGCCATTTTACCATGATTAGAGCTGAGTGTGTACTGTTTGTGTCTAAAAGCTTCCCTCCTGCTTTCTGGTAATTAAATCACACCCTGGGAGTGTCATCTAGCCCCAAACAATAGGTGCCACATTTGTCAAATGAAAGAAAAGGCTGGGTATGGTGGCGCACGCCTGTAACCCCAGTACTTAGGAGGCTGAGACAGGAGGATACCAGGTTTGAGGCCGGCCTCAGCTTCTGACTGAGGCCCACTGCAACTTAGTAAGATCCTGCTTCAAAATAAAAAAAAATAGGGCTGGGGGCGTAGCTCAGAGGTAGAATGCCCCTGGGTTCAATCCCCAGTATAAAAATAAAAAAGAGGCCGGGTGTGGTGGTGCAGGCTTGTAATCCCAGTACTTTGTGAGGCGGAGACCGGAGGATCCGGTTCGTGGCCAGCCTCAGCTCACTCTCTCTCTCTGTTTCTCTCTCTCTCTACTTAGTAAGGCCCTCCGCAACTTCGTGAGACCCAGTTTCAAAATAACGTATAAAAAATAGGGCCGGGGGTGTAGCGCAGAGGTAGAACGCCCCTGGGTTCAATCCCCAGTACCGCAAAAAAAAAAAAAAGGAGAGAAAAGCCTTCCTTCTTCTGCCTGTGCTCGCCAAACCCCTGGCTCCCTCCCTTCCAGCCAGACTTCCTCCCCCACAGCTGCAGGCTTGGCACAGATTGCCCCGACTCCTTCCCCCCGCCTTCCCCATCTGGAGGGGCCAGGGCCACCCCGGCTCTCCACCACCTCTCACCAGGGATGGAGCCGGCCGCAGCGTCGCCGTTGACCTCCTCGCCCCGCACCAGCTGCTTGTACAGGTTGATCACCTGGGTGAGGTTGTCGTTGGCCTGCAGGATCTCCGCTAAAATAGGCAGGAGGGGAGAGGCTGGGCTGAAGAAATGTGGGGGCCTCTGGGTGGGGAGGGGAGCAGCCCACGTGTGATAGGAGGGGCTGGAGGGTGTGTCTCACCTCGCACCCTCCCCTCACTCACCCAGCCACACTGCCTGGCCGTCCCCTAGGCACGGTGCCACCCCTGGGTTTCCACACTGGTGCTGCTGTCTAGATGCCCACGTCTCTTCATGGCTCATCCCTTACTACCCTCAGGTCTTTACCCAAAGGTGCCCCAGGGAGGCCTACCCAACCCCCGCCCTGCGCACCTCACTCCTGCCCTGCTTATTTATTTTTTTTGCGGTACGGGGGATGGAATCCAGGGGCATTCTACCTCCGAGCTACACCTCCAGCCCTGTTTTTTATTCGTTATTTTGAAATAGGGTCTCACTAAGTTGCGGAGGGCCTCACTAAGTAGCTGATGCTGGCCGCGAATTTGTGATCCTCCGGTCTCAGCCTCCCAAGTACTGGAATTACAAGTGCCACCACGCACCCGGGCGTGGTGGCGCACGCTTGTAATCCCAGTACTTTGGGAGGCAGAGACCGGAGGATCCAGGTTTGCGGCCAACCTCAGCTCTCTCTCTCTACTTAGTGAGGCCCTCCGCAACTTTGTGAGACCCGGTTTCAAAATAAAGTATAAAAAAGAGGGCCGGGGGTGTAGCGCGGAGGTAGAATGCCCCTGGGTTCAGTCCCCGTACTGCAAAAACAAACAAACAAACAAACAAAAAACAAGTGCCACCACGCCTAGCTTCCCTCCCTGCTTTTTTTCCTCCAAGCCTCTCCCCACTGTCTGACAAACTGCCACCGTTCACACATGTCTCCTTCATTAGGTTACAAGCTCTACGAGGAGGTTTTGGTCAGCCTTGGTCACGACTGTAACCCTGACAGCCCAGAATAGTGCTGGCACAGACTAGGTGCTCGCGGTGGCCTCCGTGGTGCCGGGGCTTAGGACAGCCAGGGCAGTGAGCCTCCTGAGCAGGGACCAGGTGCCTGGCCCATGAGAAGTGCTCCGTGAGCTGCCGCTGCGGCGCAAGGGGAGGATATGCTGCCCAGACGCTGCGCAGGGCTCTGGCTGAGGCGCAGAGGACAAGGGAAAGGACGAGGCCCTGGCAGAAGCCAGGGGTGCAGCTCTGGAGCTGCAAGGGCTTCAGGCCTCGCTTTCATTTCAAGCTCAATCTTAGGTGGGAGGCAGTGTCTACAGGCAGACAGCTCTTGGTCGGCCCCGGCTCTGCCACTGTTCTGCTCTGTGATCTAGGCTAGTCTCTTCCCTGCCTGGGCCCCACTGTGAAATGGGGACAATGTGCAGCTTGTGAGCAGTAAATGAGCCGTCTATGAAGGGGCTTGGCTCAGTGTCGCTTAAGGGCACTGGTGGTAGCCCCTGCTCTCCTCAAAGTGGAAAAACCCAGTTAGTGCTGGAGAAGGGAGCCCCCTGGTGGTGGCTCCTCCCAACTGCAGACACCTGACGCCTGGAGGAGTTGGGGAAGGTGGTGGAGGGACAGGGCTGGGCCTGACCCTGTAGTACCTGCCGGGACTCACCTAAGGCCTCGTCATTGTCTTCTGTGTCACTGGCCAGTCGGAAGAGCGTGGGCCGCATCCGCTCACAGCGCTGGTACAGTTCCTGGGGGCAGCAGGTGGGCGGGTCAGGGCCCGCAGGGCTTTGGAGAAGGCTGGGAGTGGGGAGGAGGCGGGCGCACCTTCATGAGGTCCTCGCTGCTGCCAGAGGCCGCGCCGCCCTGGCTGTGGCTCATCACCATCTCCGTCAGCAGCTTCACGTTGTTGTTCACCTCCTCGATGGCATTCACCCGCTTCGAGATCTTCTCCATCCGCTTCTGGTCCTGGGGAGGCGGCAGCAAACAGCCCCAACAGCCTGCATCAGGCCTGGCCCGGAGGCGGGCGCGACCCACCGCACCCCGAAGCGTGCATGCTGGGGGCTGGTGGAGGATGGCTGGGTGTGACTCGGGGCCTGGCATGCCCTGCAGAGCCCAACGCCCAGGACAGGGCACTCTCGTCCAAGAAGCCCTCTGCCAACCCCATAGTTACTTCCTCTCCTCCGGCCAGCACCCCAGGCCCTGGGCCTCTGCATGAACTCATCAGAATCTCCAGGGATGGCCAGGCGTGGTGGTGCACACCTGTAATCCTAGTACTTGGGAGGCTGAGACAGGAGGATCACAGGTTCGAGGACAGCCTCAGCAAGGAGTGAGACTCTCACCAGGTGCTTCTGAAGGAGCAGGGCCCTGGATCCACACCTGTGGTTCTAAGCCGCCCTTCCCTCCTTATGTGTGTCTTTTTTTTTTTTTTTTGCGGTACCGGGGATTGAACCCAGGGGCGTTCTACCTCCGCACCACCCCCCCGGCCCTATTTTTTT
>PVJS01017119.1:0-31216 GCA_004027185.1 Glis glis | reverse complement strand
CTCGGAGGTAGAATGCCCCTGGGTTCAACCCCCAGTTCTGAAAAAAAATAGGATATTACTCATGTTTATAGAAGCACAATTTACAAGAGCCAAGTTATGGAACCAACTTAAGTCTTTGTCAACAATGAATGGGTAAAGAAAATGTGGTTGATAGATCCAGTGAAGTTTTACTCAGCCATAAAGAAGAACAAAATTATGTCACTTGTGGGAAAATGGATGAAACCAGAGAGGATTATGCTAAGAGAAATCAGCCAGTCTCAGAAAACCAAGGGCCACCTATTTCCTCTCATCAGTGAAAACTAGAGAGAAAAAATGGGGGAAAGCAGAGGGAATCTCGTGAAAATTAGAAGAGAGACCATGAGAGTAGTGGAGGAAGAGCAGAAAGGGAAGAGACAGGAGAAGGAGGCAGATCACACGATGTTCTGTGCATATGTGAATGTTCAGGGATTCATATTCATATTTATGGGGATATGATGCATCTTGGTGAATAGATCATGCACAATTACAATGAGCCTGTTTTTTAAAATGTCCAATTTTTAAAAATAGGATGCTGGAAAATAAAACATAAGATAATATTAAAGAGTTCTTAGAAATTAAAATTACCCAAATAAAATATCAATGGAATGATTGGAAGATAAAGTTGGGTACCTCTCCTAAAATGCAGATCAGACTGGTAGAAGCAGGAAGAATTAAGAACAAAATTAAAGGTCAGGGTCAGTTCCAGGCAGATTAGCATCTTCCCAAAAAAAAGTATCTAGGAGATCAGAGGATGGAGAGAAAATTATCAAATATATAATGAAATATGTAATGAAAGAAACTGAGATGAAAAATACAAAATTCCTCAGAATAAAAAAGGCTAACGTGTGATGATTG
Source organism: Glis glis (assembly GCA_004027185.1). Lineage (NCBI taxonomy): Eukaryota > Metazoa > Chordata > Mammalia > Rodentia > Gliridae > Glis > Glis glis. The sequence continues at coordinate 30,343 of PVJS01017119.1, read as the reverse complement.
ATGATTAAGATAAATGACAGAAAACCACATCTAAAAGATTGTCATGAAACCTAAGAGCAGCATGGATTTAACAAAATAAATAAAGTCTGAAAGCTTCCAGAAGAGAGGGGGGAAAAAAATCATGTCTCCCACAAAGGGACAACAATCCGATTTCTCATGAAGACCACTGGCTATTAGAAGGCAGTACCTTCAAAGTTCTGAGGGTGATTTTTAAAAATATCAACTTTATATTTTAGAACATTTACAGATTTGCAGAACAATTAAGAAGACAGTATGGAGAATTGCCATAAACCCAACATTTTGTTTCCTCCATAATTAGTATAGTATAATCTTACCCTAGCATAGTACGTTTGTTACAGTTAATGAACCAATATTGATGCATACTTATTCAGATTTCCCTAGTTTCTACCAAATGTGCTTGTTCTATTCCAGGATCCCATCAGGGTATGCCATTGCATTGAGTTGTCACGTTTTCTTAGGCTCTTTTTGCCTATGACAGTGTCTCACACTTTCCTTGTTTTCAGTGGTCCTGATAGATTTGAGGAGTACTGGTTAGATATCTTGTAGAGTGTCCTTCTGTTACGATATGTCTAATTTTTCCTCATGATTAGATTAAGGTTATAGGTTGGGGGACCAATCTCATCACATCATATCAAAGGTAAATACTGTCCACATGATTTATCATTATTGATGTTGACCTTGATCGCCTGGCTAAGTCATCTTTGTCAGATTCCCCACCATAAAATTCCTCTTTGTCCTCCTTTCTATGCTGCACTATATGCAACCCACTGAAGGAGTGGGGACTTAAGACCCACCTCCATGAAAGTAGTGCCTATATAAACTATGTGAACTACTTCTGCATGGAAGATGTCTCTCTTCTCCCATTAATGAATCATGTATTCATATCACTATAAATTCACAGACATTTCTTTTATACTTTGAATTATAATCAATCCAATATTATTTTATTTTGCTGCTCAAATTGCTCTAGCTTTGGTACTAGGAGATCTTTTAACTGGTCCCTCTGTACCTTGGACTTAACCCCATCCCTGTGTGTTGGTTGTGTTTTGTTACTATTTTTGTTTTTTGAGCACTTCCTTGCTTGATCTCACTATGAAATATTCTAGACTCATCTTGGAGATTCCTGCTCTAGCCCTAGAATCAGCCATTTCTCCAAGGAGCCCTGCCTCTTTCATTGGAAATGGTATTAGAGACCAAGATCCGAGTGCTAGGTGTGCTCATTGCTAATGAGGTGTTACTGCTTCCAGACTCTCTGAGCTAACAGAGCCAGGAAATATATACATGTATACTAATGCATGTAAATACACACATATATAAGTATTTGCATATGTAAACATGTGGGTCTATATTAGGCTAAACATGAATCCACACTGATGTCTCCAACTCTAATTCAATACTACATGGAATAATTTATCTTCTCCCCTTACTAAACTGCAAACTACCATTCTCAAAGTGAGAAACTGGCTCCCACCATAAACCATCCACTTACTTAATTGTTCAATTCCAGCATATAAGTATACAGTATCAGAAGTATTCACTGATACACCCATGGGTTCTTTTTGCTCTTAGAATTACAGAACCCAACACTCACTTCAAAAGTTACTTAGGTAAGCACCTTTTCCTTTCATAAACTTCATTAAGGTTGGACTGTTTATTTTTAATTTGCATATGTGAAAGTTCACTCTATACTGTAAATTCTATGACTTAGACAAGTGCTCATGTCTTGTATCTGCCATGACAGTATCTTACAAGAGTTTCACCATGCTAAAAAAATTCTATAGGTATACGTTTTTAATTCTCCTCACCTCCTGCCAAACATCTGACAACCACTAAACTCTTCTATTATCTCTATAGATTTTCATTTTCCAGTAGGTCATATAATTGGAATCATGCAGTCTGTAGCCTTCCCACACTGACTTTTTTCACATAGCAATATGTGTTTAAGATTTCTTAATGTGTTTTCTTCACTCAATAGTTCATTTATTTTCAAGACTAAACATACTGAATAACATTCTGTTGTATGGATGCACCAAAATTATTCATCTGTTTCATTCCCTAAACAGTGTCATTTATAGAACAGAAGGTTTTAATTATAAAAAGTCCAATGTATTCATTTTTTTATTTCATGGATTGTGCTTTTAGTGTTTTATCTAAAAATGCATTGCCAAATCCAAGGACATATAGGTTTTCTTCTTATTTTCCCCTCGAAGATTAATAGTTTGGATTTTATATTTAGGTTCATAATACATTTCAAGTTAAATTTTTATATAAGTTGTAAGGTCCGTGTTTACATCTATTTTTTTCTTGCATATGGATATCTGATATTCCAGCACTATTGGTTAGTAAAACTATCCTTTCTCTATTGAATTATTTTTGCTTTTTGTCAAAGATTAGTTGATAATACGTGAGTGGGTCAATTACTTGGGTCTATTGCTGGGTCCTCTATTCTGTTCCATTTATCAATGTATCTATTTTCTTACCAATGTGATACTGACTTAATTATTATAAAAAGCCTTGGAATCGAGTATTATGAGTCTTCCAACTTGGTCCTGCTTTTTTTCCTGTATTGTACTGAAAATTCTAAATCTTTTGCTTTTCTAAGGAAACTTTATAATAATTTGATCAGTTTCTACAAAATGGCTTGCTAAAATTTTGATTGGGATTGCATTAAATCTTTAAATCAAACTGGGCAAACCTGCTTTCTTCACAATATTGGGATTTACAAACCATGAATGCAGAATATCTCTATGTATATTTAGAGCCTCTTTCATTTTTTATCAGATTTTTTTAGTTTTCCACATATAGATCCTGTACATATTTTGTTTAATGTATACCTAAGTATTTCAATTTGAAAACTGTTCTGTAAGCCAGGCGTGGTGGCACACGCTTGTAATCCCAGTACTTTGGGAGGCGGAGACCAGAGGATCCGGGTTCACGGCCAGCCTCAGCGCTCGCTCTCTCTCTCTCTCTCTCTCTCTCTCTCCTTAGTGAGGCCCTCCGCAACTTCATGAGACCCGGTTTCAAAATAAAGTATAAAAAATAGGGCCGGGGGCATAGCACGGAGGTAGAACGCCCCTGCGTTCAATCCCCGGTTCTGCAAAAAAAAAAAAAAGAAAGAAAACTGTTCTGTATTATCTTTTTATTTAAAATTCTAATAATAAGTTACTTTTATACTTTAACTGAATCCTACAGCTTTGCTAGAAGAGATTAGGGTGATGCTCTTTGAAGATGGAAGGAGTGGCCAATAACCAAGGAATGTAATGAGTCTTTAAAAGTTGAAGGCAAAGAAGTGGATTTTCTTCCAAAGCTTCCAGAAGAAATGGAGGTCTGCTGACCTCTTGATGTTAGCCTATAAGATTCATTTGGCAGTGCTGGGGATAGAACCCTAATCCTCACATACTAGACAAATGCTACACCACTGAGCTATGCCTCCAGCACTTATTTCACACTTAATGCCAGAACTGTAAGACAATAAATTTGTGTTGTTGTAATGCCATCATGTTCATGGTAATTGTTTTGTTTTGTTTTGCTTTGAGATAGAGTCTTGCTATATTGCCCAGGCTGGCTTAGAACTCTTGAGGATTGCTGGTTTGAGGCCAACTTCATCAACTTAACAAGACCCTGTTTCAAAATACAAGCCAGGTGTGGTGATGCACGCCTGTAATCACCATACTTGGGAGGCTGAGACAGGAGGATTGTAGGTTTAAAGCCAGCCTCAGTGACTTAGTGAGGTTGTTAGCAACTTAATGAGACCTTGTTTCCAAATAAAAAAATAAAATAGGGTTGGGGGTGTAGCTTGGAGGTAGAATTTCCCTGGGTTCAATCCCTAGCACCACAAAATATATATAATATAAAAGGGGTTGGGGGCTGTAGCTCAGAGGTAGAATGCCCGTGGGTTAAATCCCCAGTACCAAAATAAAAAAAGGAAAGGAAGAAAATATATATTGCTTAATATATTAAATATTTTTAGTTATTTTCAGAACATTTTGTATTCTGCTGTTATTGGGTGGAATACTTGGTAAATTCCATTAGATCAAGTGAATTGCTAGTACTGCTCAGATCAACTACACCCTTATTGATTTTCTGCCTCCTTCACGTCCTTTAGCCGGGCGTGGTGGCGCACACTTGTAATCCCAGTACTTTGGGAGGCGGAGACCGGAGGATCCAGGTTCACGGACAGCCTCAGCTCGCTCTCTCTCTCTCCCTCTCCCTATCTCTCTCTCTCTCTCTCTCTCTCTCTCTACCTAGTGAGGCCCTCCGCAACTTCGTGAGACCCGGTTTCAAAATAAAGTATAAAAAATAGGGCTGGGGGTGTAGCGTGCAGGTAGAATGCCCCTGGGTTCAATCCCCGGTATCGAAAAAAAAAAAAAGTCCTTTAGCAGGGCTTGGTGGTGCACACCTGTAATAGCAGCACTTGGGAGGCTGAGACAGGAGGATCACAGATTCTAGGCCAGTCTCAACAACTTAGTGAGGCCCTGTTTCAAAATAAAAAAATAAAAAGGGCTGGGTGGGGGTGTACCTTAGAGGTAGAAAGCCCCTGGGTTCAACCCTATCACACACACACACAAAGTCCTTTAATGAAATGACAGAGAAAAATGGAGAAACAAACAAAATAGTGAAAGCCGTTAGTTGGAAAACAGTAGATTTGCCCGAGCAGGTAGAGACAGAGGATGTAGGGATGGTGGCAGAACAGTCACTGGTTCATGGCAGAGTAGAAGGTTCGAGGTCTCCGTGGAAGGATTGTGAAGGAAGTAGCATCCATAGGGATGGGCCAGATAATTTGAGAATAGGGTAAAGACACACCATTGTCTGCCAATAAGAGAAAAGAAAGGCAATTAGAGACAGTGCGCAGGGCCGGGACCTATGGAAGAAAAGCCTGGTGGACGTCCAGGTCCAGCAGTGATATGAACAACCCTCTGCTAACAGAATACCCAGAGCTGAGCTGGCGTGGCGATAAAATGAGGGAAATCCTCAGGGGCCAGTTACAGAGCTGATTCATGCACCTAATGAGGTAGACTAGAAGAAATAAAATATTGGGCAGAAAGGAGACAAATTGGGGGAAAAAAGGAAAGTACAGTTTTAAAAATCTAAAATCCTTAGCTTCTGCAGAGCTTGCCCAGGACTTTCTCGAAGAGCCAAACAATGGGCCAGTTTCACATCTAAAATTCCTGAGGGGACTCCCTGGGAAGAAAGTCCAGGAGAAAAATCACACCTTTACCCTGCACTCATGTCTCCAAGTCTCTAAGCCTCTGGGGTCCTTGAGAGTCCTATCTCAACTTCTTTTGTCTAGCTTGGAGCTTCAAAGAGGAGGCCGCCATCTCATGGTGCCCTGCCAGCCCCTCTCCAGTGGGCTATAGGGAAAAGGATATATTAGATCCAAGAGGCTTTTGCTTTCTCTCTCTCTCTCTCTCTCTCTCTCTCTCTCTCTCTGCAGCAGCTTTCTGCACCCCTCTGAGCCCCTCTCTGCCGTGGCTCTCACACCCTTGAGATGGCCCGCACCTTCCCTAAGCCTGTGTTCCCACCTTTCTTAAATTAAATCTATGCCTTTATCTCTGACTGGTGTGTGCTGAAATTCTTCTTCGACACTGGAGCCAAGAACCCACGTGAAGTCATCCAGTTGTCTCCCCATGACAAACCTAGTAAACTGAGCTGAGGGGAGCTGCTCGCTGCCCCGAAGGCATCCGCTTAACTCTGTTACCCAAACCTTCACTTCCAGCAACTTCCAGGGAAAGGAGGCTAAGTCTAGGAAAGTGTCTCTTTCCCAACAAAATGTCCCTTGTCCCTGACAAAGTGAAGAGTTAGATCCCAGACTCCCCCTGGATCTGAAAATACTCAGTGAAATTGAGAATTAAGAAAGACATGCCAGTACTTGGGAGGCTACGACAGGAGGATCGCAGGTTCGTGGCCAGCCTCAGCTACCTAGTGAGGCCCTCTGCAACTTAGTGAGACCCTGTTTCAAAATGAAGAATAAAAAAATAGAGCTGGGGGTGTAGCTTGGAGGTAGAATGTACCTGGGTTCAATTCCCAGTACCGCACACACACAAAAAAGAAAGACATGCCAAAATTTATCCCCACCAAGAAAAGCAGGAAAGAAAATTGGCCTATCACAATCCTAACTTTGGGTGGAAAGAAAAAGATCTCCTTTCCTAATTTGCAAGCATGGGTTTCTTTTACATGAATTTGAGGTCTGAATTCATTCTGTGAGCATACTCTAAAAACAAGCAGAGTAAATAATAAATAAGCTGAGTATTCCATCCAAAGTCATTCCAGGAATTTGCAGCACCTCCGGGCAAGATCCGAGGGAATCATTTTCAGACAAACTGCCCTTCCTCTAGACTTCAAGGAATCCCTACTGTCCTACTGATAAATCTGCAAGAAATACTAGCTTGAAAGGAAAGCAAAACAAAATAAACAAACTGATAAACAAAGAAAAAGCACATAAAAAAAAGAAGCATTCTGAGTGAGAACGAGCCAGTATAACCCAGAGCAGAGGTGGACCTGCAAGGGTTTCGGAGCTTCTGTTGCTTACAAAACATTAGTGAGATCCACCAGCCTCAGAAAGTCAAGGGCCCTATGTTTTCTCTCCTATGTGGAAGCCAGAGAAATCAAAGAGACCTCAGTTAAATGAGCAGAGAGACCAGTAGAACGGTGGAAGGGGACTGGGGGAGAGAGAAAGGAAGGAGAAAAGGAGGATTGAAGAAGGAAATAATGTTATGTCCCTATATGAAGGTATCACTACAAATCTCACTGACACGTATGGGGAGGGAATGTTAGAAATAAATTTTCATGGCATCATAAGGAAAGACATGTGTTCCATTAACATCTGGGCAAGGAGATTTTACTTTTTGCAAAAAGGGTGTGCTACCAACAAGGCCAGGAAAGCAAAAATGATGGGCAATGGGTGAGAAGTTCTCCCAGTTTTACCCCAATGCAAATTTCTGTACCGTACTCCTATTGGTGGGAGCATGGTCTCACAGTCTTATACAATTGGCTAATTAGTCTAGAAGGGAATGCGGGGGGAGGGGGAAGGTTGACATTTGCAATTTTTAGGAAATGCTAACTTACAAAGGAACAGGAACTTACTTATACAAGGTTACAAAATGGCAGTTTTACAAAATGGAGTGACTCTAAATTAAGTTAATCCTTTGATAGAAAAGACTTAATTATATTCTCGCAGGGAAGAGGAGGTAGCAGGGTGGGATGTGGAGGGAAATATACCAACTGATGTGTGCATGTCTTAATGTATCATGTTGAACCTCACTATGATGTATAATTACAATGCACAAATAAAAGTATTATTTACTTATTTTTGTGGTACTGGGGATTGAACCCAGGGGCATTCTACCTCCGAGCTACACCCCCAGCCCTAATTTTTATTCTTTATTTTGAAACAGGGTCTCACTAAGTTGCGGAGGGCCTCACTAAGTAGCTGAGACTGGCCACGAACCCGGATCCTCCGGTCTCAGTCTCAGCTTGTACTGGGATTACAAGTGTGTGCCACCATGCCCAGCTATAAAAGTATTTAAAAAAAATTAGTGAGAATATTTTAAATAATTGTAGTAATAAGAGGGAATTAAAACCTATAAGGAATAAAAGGCAAATAACAGTGATCAGAGAAGTATGGCAAAAAGAACCAGCAGGAACTCATAGAAATAAATAAATAAATCGATGAATAAATAAATAGATAAAGTGGCCTGACTTGTTACCTGATTCTGAACTGAGAGCATTGTCCCACTAATAGTGTATTAACTTTGAGCCCAGGAATTTCAGCCACTACATTCGGGAAGGTAAGGATGGCTTCGAGACAGGCCTCTATGGGATGGCCAGATCCATCAACCTGGTCATTATAAGACCCCTTTGACTAAGGCTATGGCAAATCCCCAGCCCCAGCTGCAACACACCACTGACGGCTGGTGCCACCAATTTCCCAGTACCATCGCATCCACCATCACCACCCAGGTGACTCTTCAGACCCACATTGCCAACTCCATTATCATACAGACCCCCGAGTTCAATTGCATAGCAGTCCCCCTTGTTCATGGGAGATAGGTTCCAAGACCCCCAGCGGATGCCAAGTACTGGGACAGGAGGATCGCAAAATGGAGGCCAGCCTCAGCAACTTAGCGAGGCCCTGAGCAACTTAGTGAGACCCTGTTTCAAAATGAAAGATAAAAAGGGCTGGAGGTAGAATGCCCCTAGATTCAATCCCCAGGGGTTGAAAATAAAAAAACAAAAACACCAAGAGACTGGATGCAAAATTAGAGTGAGCAGAATCCTTGCCTAGACTAAAAAACAAAGCAAAATGTAATTGTCAGAATTACAATGGTAGAAATAAAAGATATTAAAACTCAATTTCACTATCCTATTTTAAGAGTAACTGTGAGAGTAGACATGCAGGAGTTCAGATTATGTGGCTACCCACATAAAGAAAATATTTACTTCACACTGATTAGAAGACAACTAATTTTCATCGCAATGTGTTAAAGAAGCAAATAGAAGAAAACTCGGCCTCCTTGCCATTAGCTAGCACTGTCAGCATCCTGAGAGCTCTATGCAAATGGTTGATGCAACAAAGCCCCAAATCAGAATGGAATCAGAATTTGCTCAGGGCTCTTAATGCATTCTGCGACTTGGCTCCTTATTTCAACGAAGTGGTTCAGCACACTCTAAGCAAACGGCTCATAGAGCAAATATATTCCCAATCACTTTGGATTTTGTCGCGCTTTGTAAATTCGCTTAGATGTTTGCAAACATTGTGTGTGAATGTGGGGGTGGGGAGAGTGTCCTCACTGAGCACAAGATGGAGGTAAAATAAGAGTGAGAACAAGATAGAGGTAAAAAGTCCTACCAGGTACTCAGATGCAGGTGGACCTTGAACTTGAACTCAAAGCAATAGACCAAGCTGGGCTGAGACAGGAGGATCACAGGTTTGAAGCCATCCCCAGCAACTTAGTGAGACCCTGTTTCTAAATAAAAAATAAAATAAGGCTAGGGTGTAGCTCAGAGGTTGAATGCACCTGGGTTCAATCCCCAGTAACACACATACGCACACACACACACAAAAGCAATAGACCAACTTCTGTTTTATCATCCCCAATGCAGTGAGACTTAGCTGAAGTGTATCAGCAGTATTGCTAAACTGCCAGATTTTGACCCATGGATAAATGTCTATGTTTTGAGATTTTCATTTCCTTTTATTTGTGTTTACTTGTGTGTGTGTGTGTGTGTGTGTGTGTGTGTGTGTGTGTGTGTTACTGGTGATAAACCCAGGAGTATTCTACCTCTGAGCTACACACCCAGCCCTTTTTAAAATTTTTTTATTTTGAAACAGGGTCTCGCTGAGTTGCTGAGGGCCTCGCTAAGGGTCTCATTAAGTTGCTGAGGACCTGGCTAAGTTGCTGAGGCTAGCCTCAAACTCACAAGCCTCCTTTCTCAGCCTCCCAAGTACTGGATTACAGGTGTGCGCCACCATGCCTGGCTCTTCTTGTTCACTTTTGAGTCTAGAAATAGGCCTGCTAAAAGTGATTACAAAATAAACCCAAAATGAGCAACTCGGGCATTTTCCCCGAGGAGTGTCTGTGTATCAAAGGCCTGTTACTTCATTAAGTGCATGAGGTTTCAGGTGGTCCTAGTGTTAATATTAGCTGCATGCCACCCAGGCAAGATGCTCCAAGACTATGTTTTGCCACACACTTGGCAAAAGCCCATTTAGTCTGACTGCTGACAGCAGATTTCTGCAAAAACAGACCAGGGGCCAGAGGCAGCCAGCTGGCTCATTTGGAGCCATGTGCTTTCCTCAGAGGGGGGAAAAAGACACACAGATCCTAGCAAATTCTATCATCCAGGCGACCCCTTTGAGCCCCAAAATGTTCTCTCACGATTTGATGCCTCGTTGTTTTCAGAATCAAAGTCCTGACACTATGTTGAAAAGAGAAAAAGAAATGACTGGATAGAATTAGAGCAATAAAGAAAACTGTAACCGAAACATAAAACCTTAAAAGTCCTATAAACATGCTGAATAGTGAGGTCAGCAGAGGAGCGAAGGAATGAGGAGAATTTGCCCAGCGTCCATGCAGAAAAGCAAACTCACGTGGGAAAAACTGAGGGTAGGCTTCATTCTCTTGTGGAAAGAAAGAAAAAAAGATAAAAATAAATAAATAAAAAATTATATATATATATATATATATATATATATATATATATATATATATCAAACACAGGTTCAAATAGGATTCACCTGACAGTTTTTGCTGTAGGCAAAACAAAAAAATGCCCTCAATTAATTAGAAAGGCAAAATAGTATGTGCATGTATACAAAATGCAGACATACAGAAATAAATACCATCCTGGGCTGGCCTGCAGCCAGGTAAGTGTTTGACCTCCAACCCTTCCTAATTTTAGTGGGCCCAAAGTCTGGAAAAGTGATTAACTATCTCAATGCAAGTGTTACCGCTCTGTGCCCCCGGGGAATGCTGGGAGAGAAAGGAAGGCTCTTATATCCTAATTAAAAGTCCAAGTTTTTGCCCCATGGAATGCAAAACGCTTTGGGATGCAGGAAACTGTTCTTTCTCCAGCTACACTCATAAAGCTGTCAATAAGTTGAGAGAGTGGCCTTGATGGTGTGAAAAAAAAAAAACTCACTTCTTTGAAAGCACGGGCTACTAATAAAAAATCTTTGTCGTTCAATGAAGTCCAACAAATCATCAAGAATCATATAAATAGCAAATTTAACAGCAAATTAGCAAGGCTTATAAAATATATGACCACTTAGCCGGCAAGGAAAGCCAAAAAAATCAAGGCTGGAGAATTATGAAATGATGGCTAAAAGATTTTCCCCCTCTTTTTATGTTTTTTTTTTCTGTAGAAGCCTTTAAAAATGCATTTTGAATGACTAAACTGCCTTTAAAGGGGGATATAATTAAACTAGCCGCATTCATGAGGGTCAGGGCCACTCGTGTTTGATAAATGCCAGAAAAAAAGAGCAACGATTTGCAGTCCACGGGGAATGGGCACAGAGCATTCAAGCTGAGCCTCCTGCAGCAGCATCCCATGGCCTGGCTGCTTGGGAATGGACGTCGGACATGTCTAGAGGCTAAGAAGTGGGAATCACCTTATCTCTATAGGATCTCAGAGAAATAAAATAGATACTTCCTATTAGAAAACAGCCAGCCATTCAGTGAGTGCTGATGAAGCCAGGAGCCAGCTTCTACTTTGAAGAAGTCATTGATCCCATTCCTAGAGTTAACCTCTCAGCTCCCAATTATTTTCTTGCCCCCGTTCTATAGATTCTCATGAGCTGTGCCCCAGAACGCAGGTTGGGTTATTACTAAAATAGCACATGCCTGACATTTCAGGGAAGGTTTGTGGACTTTGATTAAAACCAAATTTTCAGAGCTGGTGACACTGCAATAAAAGGCCCCTTTCACAAGATCTTGGCATATGCAATGTCTGCTCAGCTCTGGAACTTTTTTTTTGAAAACTTTAAAAATAATCTCAACACTTTTGAAGTTTCCATCTTAAATACATATTAGAAGAGTTGGTATATTTAAGATAATTTCTTGGCTGTTTATGGTTTTTGTTTTTAACAATAACTGTGGTTGTGCTTCTCAAACTTTTATTTTGGAGATTTTTTTTCCCAGAACATCTGGAGGGATGACAACTAAAATCAAATATCTGATTCTTTTTCTTCATCCTTCACACCTCTTAAAACTTAAAGAAAATGAGCCAGGTATGGTGGCACATGCCTGTAATCCCATACTTGGGAGGCTGAGACAGGAGGATCACAGGTTGGAGATCAGCCTCACCAACTTAGCAAGACCCTCAGCAACTTAGCAAGACCCTGTTTCAAAATAAAAAATAAAAAGGGCTGAAGGTATAGCTCAGAGGTAGAATGCCCCTGGGCTCAATCTCCAGTTCAAAAAAAAATTTAAAAAAATGACTATCAGAAACAGAAGTAGGGAGGGATCCTGTGTGTTCAAGTGCAGATGTTCAATTATCACCACCTGGAAATGAGAGAGAACCAGGTGATGGAGCTGGACGGGAGGTGACCAACTAGGTTTAGAGCCGCGACGTCTAGCAGATAAATGATGCACCATGCAAATGTGAGCAAATCATACACATGGAATTTTAAATTTCCTAGTGGCCATGTCTTCTTTCTTTAATTTTTTGATGCATCATAATTATACATCATAGTGAGAACCATAGTGATATATTCATACATACACACAGCATCACTGGTCTGTTTCCCTCCCCCCACCTTCTCCCTTTCCACACATGACAGTGAGATTCACAGTGATATATTCATGTATGCACATATTATTATTTGGTCCGTTTCCTTCCCCATCTCTCCCTTTCCTCTCCTCTCCTCCTCCTCCCAATCTACTTCCACTACTCTGCCAGTCTCTCCCCTCCTTTTCATGAGGTCCTTTTTCTTTTCTATTTTTCTCTCTAGCTTCCACATAGAAGAGAAAACATACAGCAGGGGCCGCTTCTTCAAAAAGGCAAAAAGAAGACTGTGAAATTAATCTTAATAATATGTTTCATTTCACGCAATATATCCAAAGTATTACAGATTGAGCATCCCTAATCTGAAAGTCCAAAATCTAAAATGTTCCAAAATCTGAAATTTTTGAGCACCATGATGCCACAGGTGGAAAATTCCATACCTGACCTCATAGGACAGGTCACAGTGAAAATGAAGGCCTGCTAAAAAACGGTATAAAATTACTTTCAGGTAATGAAACATAAATGAATTTCATGCACGTGAAACATAAATGAATTTCATATTTAGGCTTGGGTCTCATCCTCAAATATCTCTTTATATACATGCAAATAACTCAGAATCTGAAATATAAAAACACTTTTGATCCCAAGAATTTCACATAAGGGATACTCAATCTGTATCATTTTTTAAAAATTATTAATTAGATGTTCTATATTCCTTCTTTGGCACGAAGTCTTTAAAATCCAGTGTGTATTTTGTACTTAGAGTACATCTTGACTTCGATGAAACATAATTCAAGCATTTGCTAGCCATGATAGAGGTCACCATATTGGAAAGCACAGGTTTATAGGGGAAATATACCTACACCAAACAGAGAAACTAGGTGACTCGTGGCTTCTCCTTGAAATAGCTGCCCAAAATACAGCAATATGTTGTTTTGGACTATTGGGGCTCTTCACAGTATTGCAGAAGCCCCCTAAATGTATAGCCCATGCATCAAGAAGCAGCTGTAGCACTTACTGAACAGAGGTCAAACACACAGAACCACACTCACAAGAATTGCCTCTTCCTGCATCCTCCTGGTCACCTCACAAACACGCATGCACAATGCCCTCAATTTAATACATGCCAAGAATAAATTCAATAAAGCAAAATTTCTCCAGAAGTATTTCTTGAGAAATACAACAATGGCTTGAATTTAGGATATAATTTGAACGGCATCCATTGTTAGACCAATACCCAGGCAAACAAAGACATTTCTATCAGGCAGGACATTCCAAGGGTCAAACACAAAGGCCAGAACTTTCTTTAGATAAAGTTAATTCTTCAATATACAGAAAGGTACAAAAGTCGTCAGAATATGGGAAGATCAACCACGCATGGTGGCACACACCTGTAATCCTAGTACTTGGGAGACAGAGATAGGATGATCACAGGTTCAAGTCCCGCAAGTGGTAACTCAGTGAGACCCTGTTTCAAAATTTAAAAAAAAATTAAAGGGCTGGGGATGTAGCTCAGAGGTAGAACTCTCCTGGGTTCAATCTCCAGTACCACAAAAAAGAAAAAAAAGAGAATATGGAAAGATCTCTGTGGATTTGAGGAACTGGAAAGGTTATGGGATTTTCACTCAGTGTACAATCATTGAATTCAAGTGAAAACAATGAAGTTTTCAAGATCTTGGGCAAGGGAGCAGAAAAAATGCCCTAAGAAAAGAGTATTTTTTTTATTTTTGAAATACTGTTCATGGATGGAAACCTCTGAAACTATAAGCCAAAATAAATATTTCCTCATATTAAGTTGTTTATGTCAGGTAGTTTGTCATAGGAACAGAAAATTAACTAATACATGCCTGTCTTTTGACCGATGCAAGCTACTCTCTTTCTCTCCCTGAGATGCACTTTCCTCAGCTCTTCCTGGGGTTAGTATCTTCTTGTCATTTAGACCTCAGCTCAAAAATACGATTCACCACCAAGAGGTCTTCCCTAACCATCTCATCCAAATATAGCCTACTTCTAATTGCTGTCACAGCACTCTATCTTAATTTTTGTATATCAAGCCTCACTATCTTAGTTTGGGTATTTATTCATTTTATTAAACCTTTTTATTGTACTTATTACTGGAATATAAAACTTCAAGAAAGTAAACCCTCCTCTAATTTGCTTACCTCTCTATTTCCAGTCCTTATAACAGAGCTGGACCCATCCATGTACTTCATTGGAGATGTGTTGAATGGATGGAGTTCAGGAGTTACTATTAGCATTTAAAATTGTTAAGGAAAAAATGTCTGTTTTTCATGTTTCCTCTTTCCTCAAACTCTATTTTTTTATGATTCCTCCTCAACGATGTTAAATTAGTATCACCTTTATCTGCGACCTCATTACAACTAGCTTCTTCTGGCCCATTTCATTTTTTCATAGTCATTTATTCTGCCTAGCCTGCCTACATACCAACCTCCCTCTCCCCAATTTAGACAGTATTAGAAGCCTTTAGTTTACACTGGGTTTGGGGTTTTCATCTTCCTGTGATTTCCCCGTGCATGTATATATACTTTATGCTTCTTTTTCCTTTTAATCTGCCCACTGTCTACTTATTTCACCAGCCTCTAATACCAAACCTTCAGAGGATACATTTGAACTCCCCTAATTCAGAAAGAATATGAAATCTTGCCTTGCCCAAGGACAGCCTCATGACAGAGCACAATCCAGAATGTTTTGGATGTGAATCCCAAATATTCACACCCTACTCTCTGGAATCTGTGAGTGTTGCCCCATATGGCAAAATAGAACTTGGAAGACGTGATTAAGTTGGGGGGTCTTAACATGAGGAGGCTATCTTAGATCACCCAGGTGAATTCTAAAGGAAGTCACCTTGTAAAATAAAGAAAGAGATTATGTGCACAGCCATGGAAGAGGAGCAGGCAGTGTAACCACAGAGGAGGAGTGTGGAGTGATGCAGCCGCCAGCGAATGCCAGCAACCCACAAAAGCTGGAGGAGGCAAGAAATAGGTCTTCCCCTGGAACCTCTGTAGAAAGCACAGTTCCTCCTCCCACTTCACTTCAGCCCACCATACTGATTTTGGACTTCTGGCCTCCAAGACTGTAAGGAAGTAAATTTCCATTGTTTTAAGATACTAAATTCAGGGAAATTTGTCACAGCGACCAGAAGAAACTCATACAGTGACTGACAGTAACAACATCCCCTCTGTTCAGGATATAACCCCTTGCCCATTCATGCACACCATAGAACAAACATAGAACTATCCATTACTTGTATATGTCCCAAGAACAGGATTATTCAATCTTAGCCATGGAAATATTTATATATAATATATGTATATATATATATATATATATTATAAATATGTATATATTATAAAATATTCAATATTTTAAAAACACAAATCCACTATCATCACAGTGAAATAGCCTGTTGGTTTTTCTCCATTTGTTCTGGAGATTGGAAGTTAGGAACTTTATAATTACAGTTGAAAGAGAAATTTATAATTTATGTACTCAAGGTTCTTCTTTAAACATTTGCAAGTATATAAGAAATATGATTTTGATAAGGCTGTTTGGTATTTAAGATTTTTGCCTTTAATATAAATTCCCTGAAAGATAACCACTGGTTCCAACATAATGAAAAAAAAAAGAATCACTACAATGATTATTACAAAAACACATGTTTTCAGAACTATGGAAAAACTCTAAAAAAATTAGCATTATAGTAGGCAATTCTCTGGCCATGAGATGGACATGAATAATTAATTCTTTTGGAAGATTTTCTGCTGGAGTTTGCTCTGTGCATATACAAATATTTGTATTGTGAAATAAAGATTGTATGATAGATCTTTATCATAATCTTTTCTTGGGGGGCTTAAAAATATACTATTTTTGTGATTTTTCCCCTGCTTATAAAATACTCCTCTATGTGGCTACAAAGAGTTTATCATTTTGGGGTCATACAATGGGAATTTAAATTTTTATAGAACCCACATATTGGTCTATTTACAAATCTATTTGCTTTGAAAGTATGCTTAGAAGGCCATTATGAGTTTTATAAATTATGTTTGTGGTTTCTGCTTATGTGTGAATCTACCTGGAATATATTCTAATGTATGATTTAACAATATACTGCAGCCCTTTTTATTTTTTTATGAGTCACTAGATGTGAGTCAACAAATAGTGAGATGAAATTTAATGAATAATTTTTTCTTCCCTGATTTAACACATGCTAACTTCTTATTTATTATTGCAGGCTTATTTCTAGAGATCCTGTTTTGTTAAATTGGCCAGTTTATTGAGTCCTCTTCACAAGAAAAAAATATTTAAGCCTTATAAATTGTATTATTTACAACTTTCTCCTCATAACTTATTTTCCCAAACCATCCTAGCTATTCTCAGGCATTTAATTTTACCAAAGTAAATATTTTAAATGTTAACATTTTGCTGGGCATGGTGGCGCACACCTGTAATCCCAGTACCTGGGAGGCTGAGACAGGAGGATTGTGGGTTTGAGGCCAGCCTCAGCAACTTAGCAAGACCCTGTTCCAGAATAAAAAATAAAATAGGCATCAAGACTATAGCTTGGAGAATGCCCCTGAGTTCAACCTCTAGTACAAAAAAAAGTTAACATTTTAATGGAAAACTACTTTTTCAGTGGAGAGATTCATTTGACAATAACAAAGCAAATTTACATATGTTGGTATCTAAGAATGATTTTTCCAGGCACTTATAAAGAATCCCTCTATTCCCCATTTTCAAATATTTTCCTTCAGCAATGATTCCCCTCTCTCCAGCATAATTAATTAATTCCCTCCTGGATTATTTTCCTCAGCAAATAAGCACAATCTAATTTCTATCCTCTTTGCAAAAAAAAAAAAATTTAAAAAGTCCCAAACCCCACATCCTCATTTCTCTCTGCCTGCACATTGACATCTTTAGGAAGAGCTGTCTGCATCTGTGACTTGCATCTACTCCGCTCCTATTCAGGATCCAGTCGACTTCGATGTGGTTCATGGAAGGATCCATCCCTGGTGCACAAGTCAGACCTCCACTGGCCCCTTTGATTCTCAACTTCCCGCAGTGGAGTCCTCTCTCCTTGAAAACAGGCCCCACACTGTGGCCCCACACTGCGGATTTTCCTCCAACGCCTCCTCTGTGGACAATTCTCCCTACTTTGTGCATGATGTGCTCCTCTGTCTATGCCACTGGGTCATGAATCTTCTCTCTTCTCTCACCCTCTTCAAGTTCCTGGTGTCTCCCCATCACTTCTCCCTGTGCCTGGACCGCTCCTGCTACACTCTGCAGAGCCAGCCTGTTGGCATAGAAGCGTGCTGAGCGAGGTCTCTCCCTTCTTGCTTTGCCTCCTTCCCTTCCTCATCTCCAGCTACATTTCTTTCCTCTCCTTTCATTATTGACATATATAATTACATATTAATTATATAGTTGTTTGTATATTAATAAATACCAATTGGCTATTCATCAATAATGTCAATTCACTGAGTATTCATTTATATGAATAATTACATCTAACTAATTTCTGTGTGTGGTACTGGGGATTGAATTCATGGGCATTCTACTTACACCCCGGCCCATTTTTTATTTTTGAAACAGGGTCTCACTAGGGTGCTGAGAGTCTCACTACATTGCTGAGGCTATCCTTGAATCTGTAACCCTCCTGTCTCAGCCTCCCAAGTACTGGGATTACAGTTGTGTACCTCCACGCCTGGCTACATATAACTAATTCTTAATTTATATCTAGCATTTTCTAAACTTGCCAATTAGCTTCAGGCATTTTTAACTTTATTTTGGATTTTTGGGGGTGTGCTATCCTGTTATCAACTGAAAATACCTTTTGTCCTTATTTTCAATAATTATTCCTTCCCCTATTATTGTTTTCTTATTTAATTGAATTGATTTTTAAAAATAAAAAACAGAAAAAATATTAAGAAAAATTGGCCATAGCAGGCATTTTTATCCTACTTCTGACTTAAAGGGATCTTTTTTAACATTTTACCATCATATATATATAATTAGGTTTAAAATAGATGTTCTTTATGATGTTTATGAAAGTTTTATTAATATGTAGAGTTTTTATCAGGAGTGTATATTGGATGTTGTCTATGATATTTGAATATTCATATAGAGGATCACCAAACCCTATAATTTTCATTGTGATCTTCTATCTTAATAGTTTTTTTTAATACTTATCTCTTTTTACAGTTTCATGATCAATCTTATTTGGTCATGCATAATTCTGCTTCCAAAATACTGCTAAATTTAATTTCCTGTTATTTTAACAAACAAATGTATTTGATTTGTGGGTATTTTGTTCAGAATTTTTGGTCTTTCAAACAGATCATTCCCTATCTTGTATCTTTATCCTGTATTTGTTAGGCGTGTGGATAAGTCATGTGAAAACTCCCTATTTTTTCTAAAGATTTAGTATATTTTATCACATAGTAATCATTTCTTAAAAATCAAGAGGAAGTAACCATAAAACTGTCTATTTTTAGACTCTTTTAAGGAGGGAGAGGTTGTACAAGTTTTTCATAATATTTGTTCTCTTTTTTCTGTGGATATCCAGGTTTTATTACTATTAATTGCATTTTAGATTTGGCAATTTATACTTCCCTAGAAATTTGGATGTTTCATCAACACTGAAATTTATTATCATACCGGGTTATGTTGTACTATTTATGTCATTTTAATTAATCTTAATATCTGATTTTATAGCCCTTCTGCTTTCTACTACTAGTTTTCTAACTTTTTTATTACTCCCATCTTAACATTGTCTATTTTATTATCCCTTTCAAGGAGCTGGCTATTTGGCTAAATTTTCTACTGTACTTCTCTCTTTTCTGTTTTTTTAATTCCAGCTTTTATTTTATTATGCCTTTGCTCCTCTTCCTCGGTTTATTCAGTCCTTCTGATGCTATTTTATTGAATGCTTACGGTGTTTTAACTCTTCTTAGAATGTAGGCTAGCAATAACATTTGCAAATTCCTCCTTGGGCTTTCCTCTTTTGCCTTTTTAAGTCATGGCAGGAAAACATTCACCTGCTGGAAAGGTCGTGAGGATGGAATTCAAGGGAAGACGGAAAGGTCATGAGAAATGGTTGGACAGAATTCAAGGGAAGCCAGAGGGCCCTCATGAATGGAGCTTCCACTTCTGGCATTGAAGGGTAAGCTTGTGCAGCAAATCACATTTTGTCTTGAGAAAAGGTCGTCTAATTCCCCTTTCTCCTCCATCCCACATGGAATGATGGGCTTCGGAGGTGAGACCCTGGGTATCTAGGAAAGGTGGTCCTAGCTTACAGAAGGAAATTGAATCAGTTATCCTTCTCAGGCCACTGGGAGAGCAATGGGGGAGAAAGAGAAGAGCAGGTAGGTGGCCCCCCACTTTCACCCAGAGGAAGAGAGGTGGGTAGATAACCATTCTTTTATAAATAGGCTATAGTTGAAGTTTTGATCAGCACATTCTATGGGTTACTTCAGGAAATATTTGTAATCTCTGTATTTTGATTTTGAGAGGTTGCTTTGCATCATATCCTTTTGCAATTTCTAATTTTATTGCAAAGTGGTAGGAAATTGTGGCCTATAATATTTCTCTTGGGATTTTTTTTGGGGGGGGAGAATTCCTATGAGGTCCAGAATAGGACAAGATATTTTAAAGTTCTATTTGCAGTTTATAATTTTCACCTAATGCTTATGAACATTTTTGCATTTTTAAGTTAAGCAATTATATAATTTCCTACTAGAAAAATTTCTGATCTCACATTAGTTTAATTTCTATTTTTGATTCAATTTTTATAAGCTCATTATTAAAGTTATAAAGATAAATTCACTTATCTGATGTTTTTCTTGTCCATTAAAAGAAAAAGAAATAGACTACATTTTGGGATGTATTTAAAGTGAAAAATGTTTTTATATGCTTTTATCAGATTACTTCATTTTTTTTCTCATCATGGTCTTAAAAGCTACACAGGGCCATTTACCTAAGTAGCAGCTTAGAAATGGATGGAACATCACGACCTGGATGTGAATTAGCCAGATAAGAGCTTTGGAAAATGAAAAAAGAAGTGAATTTATAGAGATGTAAAACCAAAAGTTTAAAAAGCAACTATATAAACCAAATACCTAGACTAGTGCACAGTTCAGTAAATGTTTATGGAATGAGGCACCAAAAATCCCCTTAGCTGTAAATTGAGTTAGCAGTTGAGAAGATAATTTAAGCAAACAGATCCCGAGCGAATGGAGGATCCCTTAGTTTGGATGAACATTCCTAACCTGATCCTCTTGTGAAAAACAGAAATGTAAAAACCCAGATGAATGAATGGATCCAGTAGAAAGAGAAATAATATTTCTTTAAGACTTGGGCAATTCTCTTTCCCTTCTTGGGTCCATTATCTCTCTTGCTTTTTCATTTGTTTCTATAATAAACCAGGCTCTATTTCTGGACCAACTGGACTTCAGTGTTGTCAATATTGTTTTCCCATCTTTTCATTAAAAAGCTGGAAAGTACCGAGGAAAGCTAAGTAACCTTCACCTTTCGAAGGAAAATACCATGTTACCATCACCATTCAATTTCAGGTCCACCTTCTCCCGCTAGTGAGCAGTCAAAGGCGCAGAGGGGATCAGGTCTGCATCAGGGCAGCCTGGGGGGTGGTCCTCCTCGGGAGGTGGGTGGAGGTCACCGCAGGGGCAGGGTGAGAGGTCAGGCATTTCCTGCCGCACCTGGAGGATATAAATGGGGATATTTTAGTCTCTAGCATGGGCCACTCCTCAGCCTGAGAGAGCACAAATATTTACAGAAGGAAAACCAAATAGGAGTGCTGCCGCATTGCCCGGCTGTACTGCTGAACTTAATGAAGGGTTTCTTTCCCCCTATGGATTTCAAAGCAGCCTGAACGAAGGGCACCAAAGCAAACAGCCTATCTGAGATTTAATGGAAAGCAAAACACGCACGGAGCATAAAAGCCCCATTATGATTCGTTAGCACTTAATTTTAGGTGGGGTGCATCGCAGTGACCTTTGGATGCGCCACGCTGTCCCCTGCCTGTGAAGCAGGTCAGCTCGTCAGGTGGTGACATGGATGGATGGCATTCCTCGTGGAACTTTAGCCTCCTGAGGTCCAGCGAGCAGTGATGTGCAGCGCCATAGGATGGATTTATGATTATATGACACCTGTGGGCAGTACCTGGGGACAAACTGCAGTACCTGAGGGTAAGGTAGGATAAAAGAAATGTTTAAAATGGGTAGAAAAGAGACAACAGGAAGATCAAGGAAATATCATTTTAATGTAAGATTCTGTGTACCTCTCCAGGCCTGTCCCGCCCCAAGCCAGGCTGTCTCTCAAGTCTGTCGCTCCCAAATTCCAGGGAAATCTGTACATCATAGAGTTACAGTAAATTCAGCCACTTAGGAAAATTACCTGGTGCACTGTTAACTAGCCTGTGCAATAAATGAATTAAGAAAAGAGAGATACAGTATTTTAAGAAGCCTGTCATTTAGGAAACTTTTCAACTCTATCTCCTGATCAGATAATGAAGAGCGTGTCAACCCAAGGTTCCTGAGAATGACCAGACCACCATAAACCATCCTGTGACCGCCAGACTGGTGTCATCCCCTGTCCAGTCCCATGCCCGCCCCTCACCAAGTTTCCTGTGAAAGAAGAGACTGAAGCCGCCAAAGTGTCTCTTACTGGGAGGTGGCCCGCCTTCTCCCTGGAATGTGTATGCCTTGCCCTCCTGGATAGATGTCTGTGCCTCCTCTAGTGTGTGCTGAAATGCTTTTCAGTCGCATACACCAGGGACCCCGCTTGTCCTCAATCGCGTTTCCCCTTCCCTGGGAACACCTCGGGACCTTCTTCCAGTAACAAGGGATCCCTGGAAAGCTAGGTCCTCTATGGGAAGAGGGAGGGACTGGCGCCAGAGAGAACTAATTCCGAACCTGGGGACTTGCGGTTGCTCTAGAAACTTGGCAAATGTACATAATCCTTTCTTGTCTTTTTTTTTCCCTTCGGTCTATTTTTAAAGTCAATATATATATATATATGCACAGGCAAGATGCAAAACATTCATCTCTGCATAAAGTTCCTGATGTCCTTTTCAGTTAGTCCTTCCCAAGAACTAACCACTATTCAGACTTTTGTCACCAAGGCTCTGCTGTGACTCTTCTGATACCACACAGCACGCGCAATTTGGTGCCTGGTCTTCGCTCAGTGCAAGGGCTGAGCCTCATCCATGGGGGCGTGTTTATTTTCTTTCTCATTAGTGAGTATATCATCCTAATATTGATTAATTCCATATCTTTGTCTAGAAAATGAGCTATCACTATTAATGATGATTAAATGAGTTCACGTGTTATGACTGATGTCACTGCCGTTTTCAGACCCTCGAATGCTACCTCGGGTACAGCCGCTCTTGGGTGTCAGGTAACACTATGTTGTGATGAGATGCAAGAATCAGATTAAATATAAAATAGATGGCAGAAGCCGGGCATGGTGGCGCACGCTTGTAATCCCAGTACTTTGGGAGGCGGAGACCGGAGGATCCGGGTTCGCGGCCAACCTCAGCTCTCTCGCTCTTTCTCTCCATCTCTCTCTCTCTCCTCTCCTTAGTGAGGCCCTCCGCAACTTCGTGAGACCCGGTTTCAAAATAAAGTATAAAAAATAGGGCCGGGGGCGTAGCGCGGAGGTAGAACACCCCTGGGTTCAATCCCCGGTACTGCAAATAAATAAATAAATAAATAAATAAATAAATAAAGCATAAAAAATAGGGCCAGAGGCATAGTGCGGAGGTAGAACACCCCTGCATTCAATCCCCGGTACTGAAAAAAAAAAAATAGATGGCAGATACTACTTTTCTGAAAGTCCATTCCTCCAAAGGAGTTGGAAGGCGGAGCAAGTGCTCAGCCCGTGTTCTTATTGATGTTGTCATCTCTGCTGTCGTTGTGAGCAGTGTGTCAATAGAATAGGGCTCCAGGTTGCTCTGCACACTTTCTTAAGTGTGAGAGAGTGGACTGTAATTTTGGCAAGTCACCGTGAGCACTGACGTTGCCAAGAACAGACTTGTCCGTGGTACAAATGCTCTCCTATGTTGGGTAGCGCTCAGACATGAAGACGGACATGAGTGAAGGCGGTGGCTCACCGTCCTTGGGCAGGAGTCTGCCAGGCTGTAACCAGGAGCTCCGTGCACCTCCTAAACCTGTGCTGGGGAGGCACCTGGCCTCCATTAGCAGCCAGCTTAGGGGACACGGGTCCGTGGAAAGCCTACCTGGTGCTTCCTGCACTCTCTCCCTGTTTCTTCATGGTATGTTATGTTAATGCAATTTATGTCTACAAGTTAAGGTCATAGATTGGTAGACTTCCATGACTTGAGAAAGCTAACTTTCCAAATTATAGCACACCCCTGCTCGCCCACCGTGCCCCATGCATGAGCACAACTATACTCTCTGAGTAGCTCCAGGCTGGCCAGGTGTGCAACAGAGAGGATGCCAGAGCTCGACCTTGGAGACAGAGCCCCTCTGTGTTCCCAGGTCAGGGACAGCGGATGATATAGAAGCTACAGGTCCCATGTGCCTTGGGGACTTAGCTCCAGGTAGGAACTCAGGATTACTTCAAAATGATGAAGGCGCATGAGTTCATAATCTTTAATAACTGTGGGTCAAAGATGTACAAATGCAGTCATAGATGTGCAAGTAGATTGAAATCAATAAAAATAAACACCATGAAAAATAATATAACCAATTAAGATTAAGTGATATGAGTGGGGAGAAAGTTCCTAGTTCCTTATATTATGGAGTTAAGTGAAATTCTCATTAAAAAAATAAAGCATATGGGCCAGGCATGGTGGCACACACCTGTAATCCCAGAACGTGGGAAGCGGAAACAGGAGGATCTCAGGTTCAAAGCCAGCCTCAGCAACTTAGCAAGACTCTCAGCAACTTAGCAAGACCCTGTTTCCAAATAAAAATTAAAATAGGGCTGAGGGTGTAGCTGGGAGGTAGAATGGCCCTGGGTTCAATTCCCAGTACAAAAGAGGAAGAGAGAGAGAGAGAGAGAGAGAGAAAGAAATGTAAGTAACGTAAACAATGACACATATTATGATGGGGAAAAGCAGAAAAGATGGATATGAAATAGTGATTTGGAGACCCACATATTGATATGATGGCTATGAAATATTGATATTAGGGTACTTGAAACAGTGAATATTGGGAGTGGTCTGAAATATTAGAAATGGAGGTCAAGGTAAGGCTCACTGAGAAATGGCTTTTGAGTCTAGATTTGAAGGTCTTAGAGGAGTTAACCATGTGGGTAAGGAAAGAGCCACCGAGAAAGGAAACAACAGGCTTCCTTCAGAGAGCGACCAGACCCCACGAGACAGGACTTGCCCCGTGAGCCGGTGAGCGCGCTCGAGGGACTCCTGGAAGGGCCACGTGGCTGTAACAGAGGGGGGGAGAGCAAGTCTATGAGTCAGCCTCAGGATGCTGGCTTGTGCCCTGAGAAGATGGGATGACGTTGGAGGACACCCGAGGGACAGAATCCCACCCACCTTTTAGGAAGAACACCCTGATCTGACTACTGTGTTGACAACCCACAGCTGAGGGGCCACACAGCAGCAGTGACCCGTTCTGAGCCCATTCCAATGACCCCGTGAGGGCTGAGATGTTTTGCACGTGGACGAAACCAGGGTGGCAAGAATAAGCTGAATTCCAGATAACTTTTTTCTTTTGTAGTACTGGGGAATGAACCCAAGGGCCTTCTACCTTCAAGCTACACCCCCAGTCCTACTCTATTTTTTTTTTTTTTTGCGGTACTGGGGATTGAACCCAGGGGGCATTCTACCTCCGAGCTACACCCCCAGCCCTATATTTTAGTCTTTATTTTGAAATAGGGTCTCACTGAGTTGAGGAGGGCCTCACTAAGTAGCTGAGGCTGGCTGCGAACCTGCGATCCTCCTGTCTCAGCCTCCCAAGTACAGGAATTACAAGCATGTGCCACCACGCCCGGCTACTCTACTTTTTTTTTTTTTGAAACAGGATCTCATTATTTTTATATTTTGAAACAGGGTCTCATTAAGTTGCTGAGGCTGGTGTCAAAACTGCGATCCTCCTGTCTCAGCCTCCCAAATACTGGGATTACAGGCATGCACTACCGTGGCCAGCTTCCAGGTGTTTTTGAAAGGTAGAGCAAATGTGTGTACGTTCTCCCTCCCTATTTAATTCACAGATGCAATGGTGGCATGCGACGCAATTCTGTTCAAAAACTGTCTTTTGGGTTTCATGGTATATGTGGTGATTTCTCTACTTTGAATAAGTGGAAAGGTTTCTCACGATTCTTTTGATCATACTTTATTTTATTGAGTGAACGTTACCATAATTTATGTGCCCCATCTCATGTTGGTGGATAATTAGCCTGTTTTCTGACCTTCTGCTATTACTAGTTATGCTGAAATAAACATGTAAATGTGTTACATTAGGCATGTAAGAATATGTCTACATGATAAATTATTAAAATAGAATCTACTTAGACAGTGGTTAACTGTATTCATAATTCCAACAGATGTTTTATAATTGCTATCCATAGAAACTCTCCAAGATATTGCTCTCAACGGAGTGCATGAGTTTTGGAAGTTGGGGGAATAGCTCAGCAGTAGAGTGCTTGCCTAGCATGCACAAATCCCTGGCTTGCATCACCAGCACCGTGAAAGAAAGAAAGAAGAAAGAAAGAAAGAAAGAAAGAAAGAAAGAAAGAAAGAAAAAAAGGAAGGAAGCAAGGAAGGAAGGAAGGAAGGAAGGAAGGAAGGAAGGAAGGAAGGAAAGAAGGAAGAAAATGGAGAAGTATTGAATACATTCCCACTGAAGCCAAAGGCAGGTCAAGGATGTGCTCTGTCATGTCTTCCATCACTGTTATTCAGCTCTGCTCAGAAGTTCTTTGCTACCCGGGCATGGTGGCACACACGTGTAATCCCAGTACTTGGGAGGCTGAGACTGGAGGATCTGGCTTTGCGGCCAGCCTCAGCTACTTAGTGAGACCCTCTGCAACTTCGTGAGACCCTGTTTCAGAATAAAGAATAAAAAATAGGGCTGGGGGTGTAGCTCGGAGGTAGAACACCCCTGGATTCAATCCCCGGCACTGCAAAAAAAAAAAAAAAGTTCTTTGCTGATGCAAAACACCAGTAAAGAAAGAAAAAGAAGGGGCACAAATCTAATTATTTATAAATGATGTAACAACCTGCTGAGGAAAAAAAAACTGAGAATAAACAAAGTTTTTGGAATTTCCTTCTGTCAAAAAAAATGAAGTACTGGACATGGTTGGGAATTCTATTACAAATTATATTTTTAAATTAAATGCTTAATATAAAACAATTTAGCGTACATTAATTATGGGAACTGAAGTTGTGATAGAGTACTGTATCATATTGTTTTGGTAAGCCTTCTCTCATCTCTGTGGCCAAAATACCTGACAGACACAGCTTAGAGGAAGAAAGGTTTATTGGGGCTCAGGGTTTCAGAGGTCAGTCCATGATCAGCTGGCTCCAAGGCAGGAACCATGGTGGCAGCACTTAATGGCAGGTGGAGGAGAAAAAGCTGCTGTCACTTCATGATGGCCAGGAAGCAGAAGGAGAGGGGATAGGAGAGAGGGAAGGAGGGAGGGAGGAAGAGAAAGAGATAGAGATAGATAGAGAGAGAGAGAGAGAGAGAGAGAGAGAGATCAGGAACAGATACAGTCCCCAAGGCACCTCATCTTCTCACCGCCCCCTCAGTGAGCCATCATCTCCTCCAGCCACACCCCAGATCCACATCGAGCTGCACACACTAACACATGAGCTTCTTGGGGAGGCATTTTATATCCAAACTACAGCACGTATAAAAATAATATTGCCACTAAGAATTCTGGAAACAAGAATGTATTTCATTTTATCTTTGGCACACAGCTCATTTCAAAATGGAGTCCAAAAAAGTTATGATAATATATCAATTGAAGTACAAGCTCTGATTGTCGAACTTTACCAATGTTTATAACAATTGTGAGAAACTTATAAAAACAGATTAGAGTCGTGTTAAAAAAATGAACTCTTCAGAAAAACACCAATGAAAGGATATTAGAGAGAAATATGTTAAAGAAATTGATTATACAAATACAAGTCAAGATATTTATTCTGTTAATTTTCTTTTTAATTTCAAATAGTCTATATTCGTTCTGACCCCAGAAGGCTCTTCCCAACGGACTTATTCTTTTGTCCTCTCATGGAAATCAACCAGCCTACAGTTTAGGATGTATCATTTTTAGGTCTGTGAATGACCTCCCAATGTCCTTCCCCACAATCTCCACTGTTTTTGAGAGTGCTTTTACTTTTAAATTTCTCGGATATATAAGAAAATGGGCAAATGATCTGAACAGATATTTCTTCAAAAAAGATGCACAACTGGCCAAAAAAGCACAACCATTAATCATCAGGAAAATACAAATCAAAACTACAATGAGAGGCTACCTCACCCTACAAGGATGGGTAAATTTTAAAAATCAGAGAAGCACTGGTAAGAATGTGGAGAAATTGAAAGCTTCATATACTTCCAGTGGAAATATAAAATGGTCTGGTTAATTTAGAAAATCACCTGACAGTTCTTCCAATGACTAAACATAGAGTTACCATATGATTCAGCAATTCCGCTCCTAAGTAGATTCCCAAAAGACATGAAGACACATATCTACACAGAAACTTATATAGATAGTTATAGCAGCATTATTCATAACAGCCAAAAGGGGATGATAATCCAAATGCCAATCAGTGGATGAATGTGATGAATTCACACAATGGATACTATTCAGCCCAAAAAAAGAAGTACTGATTCACGTTACAACATGGATTAACCTTGAGAACATTATGCTAAGTGAAAGAATCTAGTTACAAAAGGCCACATGTTATATGATTTCATTCATATTAAAGTTGAAAGTAGGAAAATCTATCCAGATACAAACTAGATCCATGGTTGCTTAGGGTTGGGCAAAGGGCAAAATTGTGGAGTGATAGTTAAAATCTGTACAGTTTCTTCTCAAAGTGGCGAAAGTATTCTAAAGTTGTCTTTGGTAAAGATTGCACAATTCCATGAATGCACTAAAAACCATTGAATTATACATTTTAAATAGATGAATTATATGATATGTGAATCATATTTCAATAAAGCTGTTAAAAATTTATAGACCAGAAATAACATCCCAATCACTATGAGTACACCCTATAACCAGATTTTGCTTCCTAAATAGTATTAAGGAAGCAAAGGTTCCTATTTAGGACCCAAGGTTCCTTCCGTAAAATATTTCTAAGACTGAGGCAGGGAAAGTATAGGATGATCTTGGGACATCTTGTGATACCAAAAAGCAAGGAAGTACAAATAAATAAATAAATAAATAAATAAATTACATGGAGACACAGGAACCAACTTGAAAGAATTCCCAGCAGCCTAAACTGAAACAATCTGAGAAACAAAATAAACAATGTAGTATTGGATTATAAACCAAAGTGTAAAGTAAACATATAAGTGTCTAGACTGATGTCTATACGTGATTTAATAAATCAATAAACAAATGGGGGCGAAGAGATATACTTTCAAAAGAATTCCAAAAAATATTTATAGATATTGCCACCTTCTCCAGGAGGTGGAGCTTAATCCATTTCCCACCAAGTATGGGCTAGACTTAGTAAATTGCTTCCGAAAACAGCATATAAAAAAGAGACACACAGTGATGTTTACAGTGGAGAAACCTTAACCAAGCCATATGGTTTGTGTCACCACTGATATCACATGGATACCATGTGTCCCCCTTGAGATGATATAAGGGGAACACGGCTCTATAGCATTTCTTTTCAAAAACCCATAATCCCAGTCTAATCATGAGAAACACATCCGTCAAACCCCTATGGGGGACAGTCTACAAAATATCTCACCAGTTCTTCTCAAAACTGTCAAGGTCATGAAAAAACAAAGAAAGACGAAGTAATTTTCACAGACCAGACGAGACTAGGGAGACGTGATAATTAAATACACTGTGTTATCCTGAACTGGATCCTGGAAGGGGGAAAGTACCTCAAAAAAAAAAATCTAGGGAGTTCCAAATATGATATGAAATTTACTTAACAGTAATGTACCAATAGTGGCTTCTTAATGAGATTATATAAGATTATTATATAAGATGTTAACAATGCAGAAATTGCATGAGGCATACAGGGGAACTCTCTGCAGTATCTTTGTAGCTTTTCTGTAAATAAAAAATAAGTCCAAAGTAAATATGTTTTGAGAAAACATAGGCCCAGACTATAAACCTCAGGCAAACTTTTTCCAAACCTACAATGAATAGATATATTCCCTATTTAAAGGCAATTTCTAGAGAATAAAGAGGGAATCGTCCCCAAATTGCTTTTTGAGACCATCATTACCTTGATACCAAAACTTGACTTAGTAGAAAAAGAAAATTAAAGGCCAATCTTACTTAGGACCATAGATTTGAAAATTACAAACCAATCCAAATATATGGCAAACTGAATCTATAATTGGACAAAAACATCAAGATCAAGCTGGATAGATCCTAGAAACACAAGCATCCTTACACCTTAAAAAATCTATTAATGTATATCATCAATTAACAGATTAAAAAAGAAAAATTGATCATAGTAATAAAGAAAAGCAACCAATAAAATTTAACACTCATTTATTATCTTGAAAAAGTCCTCACAAAATGAAATTATGAGGGAATTTTATTCACTTGGTTAACATATCAAACAAAACCAGTTATCATACCTGTGATAGTTAATCTAAGTTGTCAACTTGACCTGATCATGACACACCCAAGATTATGTGATTTTGGGTGTGTAACAGCAGATTAAAGAGAAAGCCCTGCCCCGAATGTAAGCAGCAGAATTCTGATAGGTGCGGACTTAGATAAAAAGAGAGAAGCCGTGTAGAGTGTGTGCGACTCGTTCCGAGGAAAGCGCATCTGCTCTCGCCTGAGATCGTCGGCCGCCGGCTCCGCCTTTCTCGGAAGAGCTCGATCTTCTCGGCCTCCTGCTCTTGGAACTGAAACTCCACCATCGTTTCTC
>PVJS01017118.1:0-36587 GCA_004027185.1 Glis glis | reverse complement strand
CAGGTGAAACGCTTTGAATTCCCTGCCGCCCTCCGCTCTCTCCACTGCCTCGCGTGCCGCTGTATTTTGTCTCCCATTGTTTTGTTGAGTTTTAGCTGCCCTTGTTTTCTTATAAAGAAGCAGTCTTCCCGCCCGCCGAGCTCCTACTCGGCGCCCTGGCGGGACACTGCTTCTCGCTATCCCGCCATCTTGGTTCCTCTTCCTTGTTTTTTTTTTTTTGTTTTGTTTTGTTTTTAGTTACATTCCCAGCCCTTTTATTTTTTATTTTGAACCAGGGTCTTGCTAAGTTGCTGAGGGTCTCACTAAGTTGCTGAGGCTGGTCTCAAACCTGCAATCCTCCTGTCTCCTCCTCCCAAGTACTGGGATTAAGGCGTGCACTCCCACACACAGCTTAGCCATCTTTTTAGGAAACTATACAGCACTCTAAACTTATTTAATTTGCTGAACATTATTAATTGAGGTTTCTAGTAGGAAAAGCAATACTTTTTTTGTTTCCATAGCATTCCCCAAATCATGTTCCCTCCCCCAAGTTTTCTATTATCTTTATATTTATTAACACTTTAATCTCTAGCTAATGACAAATTCTGGTACACAAAACAAGCTTTGCCATCTGGGCAGATTTTGCCACTTGGCAAGAAGTCAAATTACAAGAGTGAAGTAAGATATGTTACAACATATTCTGCCTGATATTTCCCTGCTTCTATCCAACAATGGCACACCAAAAATGAAAATTAATTTTGGATTTTCTAATGTCTAATAAATCTATTTTGAGTATAGATGGTCCATAATAGAAGGTTAGATGGTCATGAATCTCTCCTTCTTCAGGTTATAGAAGAATATCAGAATTGAGAGTATTACATTGGTCAATAAAAATCTGAGTAAAAAGAATAATATGATTTCATGGGAGCTAATCCTGCTTGCTAATAAACTTTGTACATTTCCAATGAACAACAAAACCTGTACATTGTAAGTGACCATGAAATTTAAAGGAGAGCCTAATACTGGGTGTGGTGGCACATGCCTGTAATCTCAGTACTTGGGAGGCTGAGACAGGAGGATCACAGGTTTGAGGCCAGCATCAGCAACTTAGCAAGACCCTGTTTCCAAATAAAAAATAAATAAAATGGGGCTGAGGGTGTAGCTTGGAGGTAGAATGTGCGTGGGGTTCCATCCCCAGCACCATAAATAAATAAATAAATAAATAAATAAATAAATAAACAAATAAATACACACAAACATACATACATACATAAAGGCAAACCTAATACCAAGTTGGCAGACGCCTCCACCAGTTTACCTGTTCCTGGTATTGTATTCAGACAAGGTGAAGGTGCCTTTGCCCCTTGATCAAGAGAGGGGTCATTGATCTTCAATAATCACCATTAAATTAAATCAGAAGTCCAAGGAACTATCCATATTCTTCATATACAAATTGAGACTCTTATGATACTTAGGTAAAGCTCAGATTGAGTGATAGGAGAAAGACTAATTTTAAGTTATGAAAGTCTTATTCACGTGTAGGTTCCAAATGAAGAGGCTCCATCAGCAAGGACCTCATTAAGCTATACTGTGGTATGATGACTTCAGAAAAGTTGTAAAACCACGGCCTGAAGTCACCAGTGACACCCGGGATCCACTCAACTGTCCCCTAGATACTGGCCTGGAAAAGTTTCAAACTAGAAGTTTGGGGTTTATCTGGGGCGGGGGGGGGGGATCTTATCCTAGATAATGACCTACACTTTGAGAAAATTTTAACTTGTTTTTGGAAACCTTATGCCCTTTCTGAGCTAAAACAATATAGAGATCAATGGAATCAGCCTGCAGCTTCCCTCCTCTTTAGGACCTAAGGAAAGGCATTCACATATAGACGATTAGGATCTCAGCGAGATCAAACACCTTTGAGGTCCTGGTTGACAGACTATGAAAAGACATCAGGGTCCCTCAGCAAATCCTTGGGGAATTCCAGTCCGGGAATCTTGTTGATTTTCCCAGGAAATGGAAAAGAAATATTGACTGTTTAGACTTAAACTTTAGATTCTAAAAGAACAGTGAAGACATTTGCAGAGAACACAAATCTATGATTGTAAAATATGCTACTTCAAGAGGCACTAGAGATAAAATAATATTTAGATTTGGCATTACAGGGAAGTAGAAATAGGGAATGATTATTCTATTTATGGTCCTGACACCCTGATAAAATATAAGAACACATATTCTCACCCACTTTTTGTTGTGTTGTTTTGTTTCTGGGAAGATTGTAACAAGGGCTATATTATAATGTATGATGAATCATTTATCTATTAGGCTTTCACCTACTTGTGTTCAATTATTGGTTTTGTTTTTGTTTTTGGCACTGCAGATCAAACCCAGGAGCTCTACTCTGAGCTATACCTCCAGACCTTCTTATTTTTTATTTTGAAACAGGGTCTAAGTTACTGAGGCTAGCCTCGAACCTGCAATCCTCCTGTCTCAGCCTCCCAAGTACTGGGATTACAGGCATGCACCACCATGCCCAGCACAACTCTTGGTTTTAATCTTTCTTCAGTCATATGCAAGATGAGGTAGAGATTTCAATGACTGAGTCTGAGCCTTCGTGTGTTCTACCCCAATAGAACATTTTGTCCCCCCAAAAGTCTATACCTCAAGATCTTTAGTTTGTGCTTGATTTAGTCCTCAAGTGCTGATAAGCAATTTTTCTCATTAGCTCTGACCTCACTGCAAGGAAGAAACTTCAGGAGAGCATTTAATCTGGCAGACCCAACTTCACAGTAAATCCCTCCGTCAAGTCAGCGTGTGGCATCACAGAGGACAAAAGAATCACCCTTGGGTAAAGGTTCCAGGGTGACCAGCAAGGGTTGGGACATGGAAGATGCCCAAGGACTTGCAGAGATCTCTCTTGCTGAGAGTTGGCTAGCTCCTAGGGAGAAGCCATGTAACAGTGCTTACGACTGATAAATCTACTGCAGCACAGAAATCAATAAGCAAATTCCACATTTACCTTTTCCTATTTTAACAAATTTCTCCTTGTAAGTTCAAGGGCAAAATGGGAAATCAGGTGCTTGATTCTCCCCCCTTAAGGCACCTTCATTGATGACTTGCTTACCTGTGTCCTTTAGCTTCTTTGCCACTGCGGGTGATTCTTTTTTCTAGGTCCTTTCTGTTCACAGTATCTAAAAGTATCTATCAGTCGGGCATGGTGGCGCACGCCTGTAATCCCAATACTTGAGAGGCTGAGACAGGAGGATCACAGGTTTGAGGATAGCCTCAGCAATATAGTGAGATGCTCAGCAACCTAGGGAGACCCTCTTTCCAAGCAAAAAATAAAATGGGGCTTGGAGTGCAGCTTGGAGGTAAAGCACCCCTGTACCAATCCCCAGTAGCAAAAATAAATAAATACATAAAGTATATTTATCAAGAGACATTTTCCCCCTCAGAATTTAATAACTAGAGTGGGCACATATAGATGTTGGACGTGTCAACTTGACTGGCCCAGTTGGTTCTGGATGAGAAACATCAAGAAACATCATTCCTGTGTCTGTGAGGATGTTTCTGGATGAGTTTAGCCTTTGGATCAGCAGATTCAGTAAAGCAGATTGCCCTCTCCAATGTATCTGGGCTTCAAGGTCCTGAATAGAGCAAAAGACAGAGGGAGGAGGATTCAGCCCTGTTGCTTCAGCCTGTCTGCTCCAGCTGGGGCTTCTCATCTCTTCTCCTCTGGCCCTCAAACCGGAACGACACCACCAGCTTTCCTGGGTCTCTAGCCTGCAAGGTGGCAGATCATGGGACCTATCAGCCTGTGTAATCAAGCCAGCCGATTCCTCATAATAAACACATGTATGTACTGTTTCATCTCCCTAAAGAATCCTGACTAATACAATGTGCAAGTTCATCAGTTCTGAATTCTAAGGCTCTTTCAAAATGTTCAGTGAGGTATTCAAGTTCTGACAACAGGCTACTTCCCATTATAGTTTATGCTTACAATTGGGGGGGGGGCTTAATGCCATTCACAAAACATGAAGAGAGACCTTCTAAGCCCCTCTGGTTTCCTTTGCAAATAAGGGTCATTTAAGTCACTCTTGGGTTTCAAATTCTGGGAGTTTTTTTCATAGAATTTTTTAAATATGAGGTTCCTGCTAACATATGAACTAATTAGTAAAACTCTGGAAATATTATGCAGAAATTCCTAAAAACTATTCTATGTCACCCTAAAATTTTCCTTCTATTCTGGCTGGATCTTGGAATGACTTTCACAATGGCTCTCAGCTCTGAGCAAGACCAGGACTTAAAATCAACTCTAAGAGGTTTTCTCTGTTCTAAAGGGTGTCCAACTTTAGGAGGTAATTGAGTGTTGGGATTAGGGATGGTTGAGATAGGATAGGGAACTGGTCAGAAGATAAGCCCAAGGCAGAGGAAAATAGAAGTATAAGATAGGGAAAGAGGAGTAATACAATAATTGTGTGTTAAAGGCTATTGTGTCTGAGTTGTGATGTAAAGGGATCTAAAAAAGAGATAATTTAATATGGCTTTTTTTTACATTTTTATTTTACTTTAGCCAATAAATACCTTAAGGCCACAGTTTTGAAAACAATTACTTTTGGGTACTTCCTCATACCAATGGGAAAAAAAGCAGACCATCAGATAGATGCTTGAAATTGTATCCCCCTTTTATTCTAAGGCATCTTTTGAACGTCAGTCACATCAAAAATCCCCAAAAGTACCTACTTCAATTCTAAACTATCCTTAGGGAAATTATGCCATTTAGAAAGAAAAGGACATGAACTGAAATTATACCATTAAATAAATGTAAGTACAAGACTGGCAGAGAGGGGGAGTGGACTTCAGTTTAGAATGAGACAAACCCATAGGAATATGGGAAAAGTTGGTCCAGAACGTTATAGAAGCTGTGTCTCAGACCCCTCTCACAAAATTACAAAACCCCAAACAAGAATCTGAAGAGGAAATCTCTGCAAAACAGAGATATTTCATAAACAAAACATGCCATGAGAGAGGAAAGTTCACATAGCATTTGAGTAGTGACCCAGGACAAAATTTGTCCAAAGAATGAGAGTCTGAGAAGAAATATTTTGAAGACCTCAGTTCCAGGGGTAACTTGGGGAACAGACTCAGGTCAGGGCCTATTACACCCAAGCTTTTCTACTGGAACTTTCCTCTCATTAACAGGCAACAAAAATCACAAAAGGCAGAAACCAATAGTTGTGTTCTTAGGAATCGAGCAGATTTTCACCAACGATAAGTGTTTTATCAAATAAAATCAAATAACCATAGGATTCCTAAAAAAAAAAATTCCTCATTCCCTGGAGAAAAAAATAAATTCAGTTTTGGGGGAAACAAAAGAGACTAGAGTTTGACACAAGGCTTGGCCTTCTTACTCCTCTTTCTCACCTCTCCCTACCCATCCCCAGGTGGGTTGAAGAGCCTGACCCTGTTCTCCAGGACCCTCTGGGCCTGCGGGGCTGGTTCTCAGTGAGGTCCTGACTGGAGCAGTCAGTCCCAAATGGAAGCCAGAGACCTATAAGGCCATCAAAGGC
This sequence comes from Glis glis, assembly GCA_004027185.1. Lineage (NCBI taxonomy): Eukaryota > Metazoa > Chordata > Mammalia > Rodentia > Gliridae > Glis > Glis glis. The sequence continues at coordinate 31,038 of PVJS01017118.1, read as the reverse complement.
TGAGTGTCCAAATGTTATCCATCTTCTCGCCCTCGGCATCGCTGCATGTCCAGCCCCTTTAATAACTGCCTTACAATCATCAAGAAGTCAAACAACAACAAACGCTGGCGAGGATGTGGGGAAATAGGAACTCTTCTACACTGTTGATGGGATTGCAAATTAGTGCAGCTGTTATGGAGATCAGTGCGGAGATTCCTCAGAAAAATTGGGAATGGATCCATGATATGATCCATCTATTCCACTCCTGGGTATCTTTCCAAAAGGATTGAAATCAGAGAATTACAGTAATATATGTAGATCCATGTTCATAGCAGCACAAATCACAAATTATGGAACCAACCTAGGTGTCCATCGACAGATGAACGGATTACAAATCTGTGGGATATACACACAATGAAATTCTACTCAGCAATAAAAAAGAACAAAATTATGTCATTTGCAGGAAAATGGATGGACCTGGAGAACATTATGTTAAGTGAGATTAGCCAGTCAGAAAGTGAAGGGTCATATGTTTTCTCTAATATATGGAAGCTAGGGAGTAATCAGGATGTCAGAGGGGCTTCAGATGCTGGAGGAGAAACTTCAATGGAGCCAGGGAGGTGGTCTAGGGGTGGGGGAGGGGAGAGGGAAGATCAGTGAAGGAATTTCTTCCATTGACATTATGTACATATGTGAGACTACAAATGTCAATCTCAATACCCTGTATGGGGAAGAGGTGGGGGAATGGGGAGGGAGCCGGGGGAAAGCCCGCCAAGTGCTGTGTGCATGTATGTCACCATCACTGTGATTTACATTATGATGTGAGACTATAGTGCACCAATAAAAGTATATTAAAAATAAAAAATAAAAGCCAGGCATGGTGGCTCACGCTTGTAATCCCAGTACTTGGGAGGCTGAGACCAGAGGATCGCAGGTTCGTGGCCAGCCTCAGCTACTTAGTGAGGCCGTCCGCAACTTAGTGAGACCCTGTTTCAAAATGAAGAACAAAAAATAGGGCTGGGGGTGGAGCTCAGAGGTAGAATGCCCCTGGGTTCAATCCCCAGTACCGCAAAAATAAATAAATAAAAATAAAATAATAAAAAATAAAAACTGCCTTATCCCTTTGGGATTTTGCTCTTAGTCAATTATGAAAGCTAATTTTATACAAATAACCATGAATATTACTGAGCTATTTTTTCATATAACATAAAATTATACCACTATCTTTTTTTTTTCAGTACTAGGGATCGAACCCAGGGACATTTTACCTCTGAGCTACACCCCCAGCCCATTTTTAGTTTTTGTTTTGAAAGAGAGTATTGTTAAGTTGCTGAGGGACTCACTAGTTGCTGAGGCTGGTCTTGAACCTATGATCCTCCTGTGTCAGCCTCCCAAGTCCTGAGATAACAGGCATGCGCCACCACACTCAGTTTACGACAGCTTTTTAACAAGTATCCTCGCTTCAGCCCTTGCCATAAGACAGTCTGTTTTCCACAACACAGCTGAAATGATCTTTTTGAAACATAAATAATCTAATTATATCCCTTCACTGCTTAGAGCCAGACCAAACTCCTTTTCCAAGATTATAAATCTGGCAATGTTCTGGACACCTTCTGTCTCCACCCTCACCTCATGCCCGCACTGCCCCCTCTCCAGTCCGCTCCACCTCTCCAGCCTTCTTGCTGACCCAGACACTGCAAACCTGAGCAAATCTGTGCGACACATTCACTAACCTCCTGACATGTTCCTGGCTAACCAGATCTTTATCAGCACCAAAACGTCTGCTCAAATGTTATCTCTTTAGAGGGGACTCCCTGACACCCATTAAAGTAGGTCCCCGCTCCCACCTTCCAATTGCACGCTGTCACACGATCCTGCTTTACCATTTTTTTGATACAGTGCTACTGATTTTTTAACTTATATATTCATATGCTTGCTTTTCTCATACCAAAATGTCAGCCTGCTTGTTTAATTCTTTGTATCCTGAGCACTTTGAACAGTAGCTGGCACATAGTGTGTGTTCCCTAAATATTTGATGAAGAATATAAATACAGCCTACATACATAAACCTCTCAAATTCTCCTGGGAGTCATAAATGCAAACTTGAATACCCAGAGTGTGATGGTTAATTTTATGTGTCACCTTGACTGGGCCACGGGGTGCCCAGATATCTGGTTAGACATGATTTCTGGGTTTTTCTCCGTAGGTATTTTTGGAAGAGCTTAGTATTTGCATTGGTGAGCTAAGTAAAGTAGATTGTTCTTCCCATGGTAGGTAGACACCTTTTAATTCACTGAGGACATGACTAGAGCAAAAGGGCAGAGGAAGATTGGACTGAGTGGAATGTCAATTTTCTCCCGCTCTACACTCTCCTGTTTTCCAGGCCTTCAGTTGGGATGGAATCTACACCCCTAGCCTTCTTGAGTCTCCAGCTTGCAGACAGCAGGCTGTAGGAATTCTCAGCCTTCATAGTCATGTGTATGAATATCTTATAAAAAGTGTGTGTGTGTGTGTGTGTGTGTGTGTGTGTGTAAAATTGGTTCTGTTTTCTAGAGAGCCTTGACTAAAACATGGACATACCATGTTTCCTTACTAGAAGTCTGATTATAGAGGTTTGATTGTCCCCAAATTTAGCTATTTGCTCTGTTACAGTACCAATTCCAACCAACAAAATGACCCTAAATTTCATTTGAAAAAATAAATGCTTGGGAAAAATTAATTTACTAAGTACTCATAACATTTCTGCAAGCAAAACAAAACAAAAAAGTAACAGTTGGCAGAGGGGGGCCTTATCTACCAGACAAAACATCTGTTTAAAGAACTAGGGGTGGAAAAGACACACAGATCACTTAAAGAAAACAGAAATTCCAGAAAAATATATTAAGTATATGAAAGAAGTAACTATTCCATCTTTCACACTGAGAAAAATTGGTTAAATTTCTCACTCAGAAAATAATTTCTAAGGTCAGGCGTGGTGTTGCCCACTTGTAATCCCAGTACTTGGGAAGCTGAGACAGGAGGATCATAGGTTCAAGACCAGCCTTAGCAACTTAGTGAGACTCTCAGCAACCTAGCAAGACCCTGTTTCCCTGTTTCAAAGTAAAAAATAAAATAGGGTTGGGGGTGTAGCTCAGAGGTAGAATGCCCCTGGGTTCGGTCCCTAATACCACAGGAAAAAGAAAAAGAAATTTTTATACAGCTACAAATACCACAAAGTTAATGTATGAAGTATGATACCATTTATAAAATATAAGGAACTCCTTATATGTAAAAATCTTCAAACTAATAAAAAAAGAAGCCAAATGCAATGGCACACACACCTATAATCCCAATACTTGGAAGGCTGAGACAGGAGGATCGCAGGTTCGAGGCTAGCCTTAGCAACTTAACAAGACCTCAGCAATTTAGTGAGACCCTGTTTCAAAATAAAAAAAAAAAAAAACAGGCTGGGGCATCTAGCTTGGAGGTAAAATAGCCCTGGATTCAATCCCCAGGACCAAAATAGAGAGAGAGAGAAAGAGAAAAAAATAAGTGCTTTAGAAGAAAACAAGTCTAAATATACAAAGCAGTAATGTACTATAAGAAAAATATGTAAACATTCAAATAAGCATGCAAAACTTATACTCTCTAGTAATTCAGCAAATGCACACTAAAATAATAACATTTAAATTTCAATTTCAGATTGAAAAATATTAAAACCATGCTACCCAGAGTTGATGAGCATAGAGGGAAAACAAGACCCTTTGTATGCAAGATCCCCCAGAGGAATATTTGGTAGAACTCTTATGGAATCTAGTGTTCCCTTGTGACTAAAAACCTTAAAAATTGCCAACATTTGTCAATTCTCTTTTTAGTAATTTATCATAAAAATTAATTGACCAAGTCTTACATATAAAATTATTTCTTATATAGGTATTTATAACATCAAAAAGCTAGAGATAGTATAAACGTATATATCATGTCGGTCTTGTCGGGGACCATTTCTCTAACTTCTGGCTCATAGTTGCACAAGCAGCCTTGAAAGGTGCAAGCCCTGCTAAATGGATGGATTCAGATCTGCTGATGTGTGTGCTGAAAGTTTCAACAGAAGGAATTTCTTTATCTCAGGGGAAAGACTTGACTGTTCCTTGTCCCAGGAAGGAGGGAGTTGTATGGGAACATTCTGCCTGCTCAGATAAGTGTTAACATTGTGTGGTCAATGACCTTGTGCTCATTTCTGATGCTCTAGATGTGTATTTAAGGCCTGTGTGAAATAAAGTAGCTGCTGGTGATATCAACCTCAGTCCTCCCAATTCTTTCCTTTTGTTTCTGATCTCTTTTCTTCTATATTCTGTTTTTTCTCAATCCTCACTCCCTGTTTCAGGGACCGATCAACTTTTGCGGGCGGGCTTCGGCAGGTCTAACAGGGAAATATTACACAGCCATAAGGAATGATCTTGTAGCAGTATATTAATTAACATACAAAGGTTTTCATAATATATTTTGAGTAGGCAAAAAGCATGGTAATCGCAGTTTGTAGAATCTTAATTGTTATAAAATGAATATAAATATATATGTGATATTATAAATTATACTACACTATATAATTAGGAAAAAGTTTAACTCAACAGAATGTTAACAGTTGTTATCTCTAGTAATTTTATCTATATTTTCTAATTTATCAATATTTTCTAATTGTACTACAATGAATGCTTATTGCATGCATTAAGAGAAATTTGGGGAGTTTGTGGGGAGGAAAGTTAATTACTAATCTCTACTTGGCTGCAAACAATATTTCTAAGCCTACTTTATGAGCAAAATGTAGAGTAAAACTATCAACTTTTGAGTTAAAAAAATCATAAAATATTCCCCACCACAGTTCCCATAGCCGGCCCGCAGAAGAACCCGGCGCTGCAATGATAGCGGCTCTTTCTGTGTTCTGTTCCTACCAAGTAATTCAGCCACTAAAGAAGCTCTGCAAAGCAAAATTAAGCAGTAAGGTTTGACAGATACCACGGTGACTGTATGGTAATGAACTCCAGAGGCATCCAAAGTTTGATATATTGCTGAGTACAACTATTTCCCTTGGGTGTAATTAAAATCTGAAAAGCTTGCCCTAGAGTCACTGATATAAATAGTTCTCCTTGTAGATAAATATATCCCCAACTGTTGTATGGGTGCTTTAGTTGTATTCAATTATGCCGCACTATAAAAACATTACTAAAACTGATTCTGACTTAAGGTGTGTGAACAATCAGCGCAACCCAAAATATTAATCCTAATTCTAATAGGATAACTGTACCAAATTAACGAAAACAACCACAACAATCGCTACCACGACTACAAGTATCACAGCAACCGCAACGACGATAAAAGACTTCTACCTAAATTCCCATCGGGCCGTATAATTTTTTATGCTTTATAGGTCCAGAAAATGAGCCCATTTAATATTTAACATTTAAATTTCAACTGGAATGGATTAAGCAACCAAAAATTAAATCTGAAAATTCAAGCCTGTTCAACCTCATGCAGATCCTAAATTTGAACAGTTTAAAAATACACACACACACATACTCTAAAGATATATGTGTATATGTGTGTGTGTGTATATATATATATATATATATAAATGACATAATCAGGGAAAATTAATTTTTATACCATCAGCTGTGAATTAGTAACTGCTGGAGCTGATCGACAAGCATGTGTGGGTTTATTCTACTATTCTCTTCATTTTTGTGAATGCTTGAAATTTTCAATACCAAGTGTGTGTGTGTGTGTGCGTGTGTGTGCGTGCGTGCGTGCGTGTGTGTGTGTGTGTGTTACAAGGGATTGGACTCAGGGCATTCTACCTCCTAACTACACCCCAGCCCTTTTTAGTTTTTGTTTGGAAATGGGGTCTCACTAGGTTGCTGAGAGCCTTGCTAAGTTGCTGAGGCTGGCCTCAAATCTGTAATCCTCCTGTCTCAGCCTCCCAAATACTGGGATTACAGGCATGTGCCACCATGCCTGGATTAATAACAAGGTTTAAAAAAAAGATTTGCTTCATAAATACTTCCTACACACTGATCATTCTGTATTACTGCATATTATACATGCCATTTGGTGAAAATTCATTATCAAGTAATGTTACCAAAAAAAACTTAGCATATTTGGTGTGAAATCTCATTTCTGAATAGAATAGTGGTTACCAGAGCCTGGGAAGGATGGAGAGCAGATAGTTAGCTGGTACAGGGGTGCAGTTGGATAGGAGGATTAACTTGTAATGTTCTAAAGCACAGTGGGCTAACTGGTTAACAACTACTGAATATTTTGAAATAGCTGGTAGAATGGATTTTGAATATTCCCAACACAAACAATTTATGTCTGTGGTGATAGATATGCCAATTACTCTGATCTTGGTCATATACTGAAATATCACAATGTTCCCAATAAATGTGTACAATTATTATTTATCCTTAAAAGTAATAATTTTTTAAAATATCATATCTTAAAGACTTTTATATTATTGAAATGGAAATGACAACAATCATCAAAAACATAAAATTAATTGACTATAGACCACCAAAATGAGGGCAAATTAAAGCAGAAAATGTTGAGTATAAGATACATTTAAATACTGCAGAATTGCCGGGCATGGCGGTTCACACCTGTAATTCTAGTACTTGGGAGGCTGAGACAAGAGGATTGCAGGTTCAAGGCCAGCCTCAGTAACTTAGTGAGACCCATATAAAATAGAGAGACCCTGTTTCAAAACAACAAGGTAGCCAGGTGTGGTGGTCTAGGCTTGTAATCCCAGTACTTGGGAGGCTGAGACTGGAGGATCCAGGTTTGCGATCAGCCTCAGCTGCTTAGTGAGGCCCTCCGCAACTTAGTGAGACCCTGTTTCAAAATAAAGAATAAATAGGACTGGGGGTGTAGCTCAGAGGTAGAATGCCCCTGGGTTCAATCCCTGGTACCAAAAAAAAGTAAAAGCGGGGGGTTCTGGGGGTGTAGCTTGTAGGTATAATGCTCTATATTCAATCCTCACTACCACAAAAACAAACAAACATTGCAGGTTGAGATCCTTACCAAAACAAAGGCATCCTATTTGAACTGAATTGAGATAATTGCTGAAAGAAGTGATTTGTAAAAATCAAATTCCTTGCAAAGGACAAAGTGCTATTCCATAAGAAGAGTCATGGCCACTAGTTATCAATGAAGAATTCTATTAGTAATATAAAATAAAAGGACAAGATGGTGAGTTGAGAATGCTAACTTAGTTCCAGAGATACTTTGACAGATTTCAGACCACCATACTTTCTCTCCTGAAGTAGTCAGTCACAGTTCCTCAACATTTGGTGTCTATAAGACCACTGAGCGAGTCTTGGCAGAATCAGTTTGGTCAGTGGCCCATGGTGATTCTTGGCACAGGAAAAACCACCTGGGGCATCAGCTAGAGGCTGCTCAGCTCTAGATAGTTCACGCCTTCGCATCATTATTCTTGCCTTTATTCACTCAATAAATATTTATTGCTTTTCTTATGCAGGTCTGACACAGCACGAGCCACTGAGACTGTAACTGTGAACAAAATACTGACATTTGGGAGTTCAGATTTCAGGACCTGAGACTGAGTACCTAGGTAGTCACAAAAAGCCAATTGACTAAAATAGTCATGCATGACCTATCCACTAAATTTACCAGTTCTCAGCTGGGCGTGGTGGCGCATGCCTATAATCCCAGGACTGGAGAGGCTGAGATAGGACGATCACAGGTTCATGGCCAGCCTCAGCAACTTGGTGAGACACTGTTTCAAAATAAATAAAAAAATAAAATAGGGCTGGGGCATAGCTCAGAGGTAGAATGCCCCTGGGTTCAATCCCCAGTGCCACACATACACACAAAATGACCAGTTCTTTAGTTTACTATTTTTTTTCTTCATGGTGCTACAGATTGAACCCAGGGACATTCTACCTCTGAGATACACCCCCAGCCCTTTTTATTTTTTTATTTTGAAGCAGGGTCTTGCTAAGTTCATAAGGATCTCACTAAGTTGCTGAGGCTGTCTTCAAACCTGCAATCCTTCTGTTTCAGCCTCCAAAGTACTGAGATATAGGTATACAACCCCCCCCCGGAACTACATTTTTTAAATAAAGTTCACAGAAATTCTTATCAGATGGATTGGCAGAGCCTAAGAGATACATGAGAATACGGGACTCTGGGGACTTCAAGCACCCCTCCCTGCCCTCACCCCCTCTTTTCTGTACCTCTTCTTTACTCTTCAATCTCTTCTGACCATCAACCTCCCTCTAAACCCTCTCAGATGTGGGATTTCCCTGACTTGGTCCCTTGGGCCCCCAGAGCAAGCATGTAGCACTCCGCTCTCACACCCAGCACAAAGTCCCCACTCTGTCCCACAGCCTTCAGATGCGGCAGCAGGAAGCTGAGCCAAAACAGATTAAATATTTGATACTATTGTAACACTTAGCAACTAGAACATTTTTAAATGCACAAAAACTATTATGAATCACCTCATCCAATGTGCTTGGCTTTAAAGTTTATTATTACTTATGAGAAGCAGGGTTTTTTGTTTTTTGTTTTTTGTTTTGCGGTACCGGGAATTGAACGCAGGGGCGTTCTACCTCCGCGCTACACCCCCGGCCCTATTTTTTACACTTTATTTTGAAACCAGGTCTCACGAAGTTGCGGAGGGCCTTACTAAGTAGAGAGAGAGAGAGAGAGAGAGAGAGAGAGAGAGCTGAGGTTGGCCGCGAACCCGGATCCTCTGGTCTCCGCCTCCCAAAGTACTGGGATTACAAGCGTGCACCACCACGCCCGGCTCGAGAAGCAGGGGTTTAGATACTAGTATATTTAGAAGTTCGTCCTTTGGGTACATTAATTTTTTGATGAATTTGAATTTGCAAATTTGCCTTTTATTAGCCAACTCAAGATGAATCAACCACATAGAAATCAAACCAGAAACTTTGCAACTGCTGGAAGAAAACATAGAACCAACATTCCAACATATAGGCACAAGCAGATACTTCCTCAATAAGACTCCCTAAAGGTCAGGAAATAAAACCAAGAATCAACAAATAGGAAAATTAAAAAGTTTGTGCACAGCAAAGGAAACGAGAGAGAGAGTCTATAGAATGAGAGAAAATCTTTGCCAGCTACTCCTCGGAGAGAGGACCAACATCCAGAATATGTAAAGAACAAAAAATTTAACACTAAAAAAAACAAATAACTCAATAGATGACACTTCTCAAAAGGAGAAATACAAACAAACAGCCTGCAAATGTATGAAAAAAATGTTCAACATCCTCAGCCATCAGGGAAATGCAAGTCAAAACTACACTGAGGTTCCACTTCACCCCGGTAAGAATGGCAGTCATCAAGGACACAAACGATAATAAGTGCTGGGGAGGATGTGGAGGAAAAGGAATGTTTATATATTGTCGGTGAATTTGTAAGTTAGTACCACTATGAGATCAATACGGTGGTTCCTCAAAAGACTAGAAATGGAACCACCATAGGACCTGGCCATGCCACTCCTCCTTCATATCTTCCCAAAAGACTGAAAGTCAGAATACCATAGTGACACATGCATACCCTTGGTTATAGCAGCACAATTTACAATAGCCAAGCTATGGAACCAACCTAGGTGTCCGTCAACAGAAGAATAGATTTTAAAAATGTGGTATATACACACAATGGAATTTTAGCCTGCCATAAAGAACAAAATTATATCATTTTCAGGAAAATGGATGGGACAAAGAACATCTTGCTCATTTAAGATTGGTCAGACTCAGAAAATCAAAGGCTATATGTTTCCTCTCATATATGGAAGCTAGAAAGAAAAATAGGAAAAAAAGGGGACTTCATGGAAGTGAGGAGAGAGACCTGTAGAATAGCGGAAGGGGATTGGGGAAGAGGGAGGGGAGGAAGAGGGGATCTTTGGGGAATGAAATAGACCAATAATGTTATGTGAATGTATCACAATGAGTCTCACTATCACATGGGAGGCAGTGGGAGAGAGGAGGCGGAGGGGGAAGTGTGAGGAGGAAAACAGAACCATCGACATTGTGTAGTAATACATGTATTACTATGAATCTCACTATGATGTCTGATTTCAATGCACCAATAAATGATTAATTTAAAAAATTGGCTTTTTGCCATGCCATTAGGCAAAGGATGTTGTTTCCAAGTTTGTGAGAGACAGCAAGGAGAGCTATTCAGGTAATGTAAAATATGTCCCCAGAGCTGGCGTCACTCCACATTCCTCGGGGACTCCAGTCCCAACTCAGACTCTAGAACAAGGTGGAAAATGAGGTGCTGCCCATTCATGCTAACCTAGCTTGGCAACTCCTGTGTGTATGATAGCCAGGGTCCTGTACTGCATTTTCTAATTTTGTTTTCAATTGACACAATAATTGTATGTATTTATGGGGTGCAACGTGATGTTTTAGTATAGGTGTATATTGAGTAATAATCAAGTCGGGGTGTTTAGCATATCCATCACTCCATACATTTATCATTTCTTTATGTTGAGAACATTCAAAATTCTCTTTTCAAGTTATGTTGAAATACTCAATACAAGAACTTTCTTATATTATAAACAAGACTCAGACAGGTGTAGTGGCACACACCTGTAATCCCAGTACTTGGGAGGCTGAGACAGGAGGATCGCAGGTTCAAGGACAGCCTCAGCAACTTAGCAAGACTATTAGCAACCTGGGAAATAGGTTTTTTCAAAATAAAAATAAAGTAGGGCTGGGGGTGTAGCTCAGATGTAGAACCCCCTGGGTTCAACAATCCCCAGTACCACAAAAAAGGAAAAAGGAAAAAAAATGAGACTCATCTCTGGAGATAAAAACATTAATCAATAAATATGTTATATTCAAATGTTGCCTCTATTAGATATTCTGCCCAAAATCCATTTTAATCTCAGATAAACTTGGGAAATGTGACGCATAGTATCCTTTCTTGATGATTCACAATGCACATTAGTATATTAAATTTCTGCAATAAACTGTGAAAAAGTCAAGTCTCTACCTAAATCCTACCTGCACGCTGAGGTTTTTGCTGCTGCTGTTATTTTGTTCCTCTCTTTGATTTACTGAAGTCATTCTGTTATTATTTAGAGGTCATGCAAGACATGTCCTTGTGTTGTGACACTTGGCAGGTTGGTTTTATGCTTTGGGTTATTTTCAACTTTCTTCAAGAAGAGGCTGCACTTGGCAGGATGTGGCGAGAGAGCCAGCCACTGCCATGCTGTGGGGAATGAGGGCACCATTGAAAACAAAGTTGGACCAGAGATGAACAATAAGTGAAATCCCCTAAGTGATGGGATCAACAATTCCAAAATGAACAATTTATAACGGATGCAGTGATAGCTGTAGGCAGTTCAGGGAAAACCATCGGCATAAAAAAAATGTGCTAATCCTATAGAAGGCTTGAAAACCACAATATTAAGACTTACATTGAATAAGCTAAGCAGAATTAAGGCCAAAAAGTCCTAATAGAAAATAATGTAAGTGAGATTGTCACTTTCTCCAGGAGCTGGTGAAGACCCAGAGTAAAAAGAAGTTGGGTTTGATCTCCTGGCCCTGCTACTTATCCAACTCAACCCAGACAGAAATCTTGCTGACAGATTCAGGGCACACCTTGCAGCCATTCCAAGTGGCTACTGCTCCACTAGCATTGTTCCCCACTTCATTCCTAACGCTTGTGACTCCCCTGACCCCACTCTGTCTGCACCTTCCCAAAGAATTCCAGGACACCTATACAAAAAGGTGGTCCCAATCAACGTTATTACTTCTCACTGTCTCCTGTATCTAATAATATGTATTCTCCACTTTCACCAAGTTTCTTTTATTGCTTTTTAGTTTTTTCGACCTCTGGCCCTTTGCCATTGTGTTCTAAAAGCTTTAATTTCTATATTATACCAATTTTTATATTACTTGATGTGATAAAAATACATAAATAATACCTACATAAACAATTGGCACCCTAGTTTCTACAACTCCAGGTTTTATCCTTGCTACTTCTCTTGAGTGTAAGTTTGTCAGTTTTGATTTAATATTTCCAAATTCTCAAATCCCTAGTTTGTCCATTTTTTATAACCATAAAACCTTCAGTGAGAAAAATAAAAACTAAAAAGAAGCAAATGGCTTGCTGTCCCAACATTGCCTCCAGCCCTTTCTTTAATTGGCCTCAAATCATATCAATATAGCGCATATTTGAAATCTGTGTCTTTTTATTTCCACATTCCTGATGTTTTGGAGGCTCCCAATAACCTCCTATAATACATAATCACTTTATTGTTTTGCAACATGGAAATGTTTTTTTACTGGCATGAAATCCTCATATTTATGCGCTTTGAAGTGGGGGAGGGGAGCTGTAGATGTTCAGTTCTGGAAGGTGGAGGTCAGAGTATGCTGGAATACCTAAATAAATCTGTAAAGGGCTCATAAATAATTGAACAGACCAACCAGCTAGCTCAATTATACCAAAAAATGATTGCTCGCTACCCCATATTATATCATTTGTGGTAAAAACCATTTGAAGTTAAATATAAATTTAACCTCCCCTCCTACCACTTATGGTTTCCAAAAAGGCCTGTCTGGGAAGGTGAAATTTTCCATGCTTAGTTTCAGCCCGAAGGGGAAACAATGATGGAAAGTTGGAGAAAATGTTCAAAAAAGACTAATGATTAATGAAGGGTGAAGTGTTTTTAATCTTAGCATAAAGAAATTATTTTGAGAAAACAGTGAATGTAAACTAGGTGCATGAAAATCTCTACATGGATTTGACTTAGAAAAGTTATCAGATAACTTGGGAACACGTATGTTCAGACCAAGATAAAAATCCATATTGGTGCATACTCGAAATAATATCAACTACATTTAGAATCACCTCACTAATAAGTTCTGAAAACATAAGCACACAAAATTGCGCTATCAACTAGAATATTGTACTTTCACCTGGCCTGAGTTTTCCTTGTTTTATCAGTCTCTGCTTTAAGCAGGTAGTAAGAAAGTCACTGTGTGAGTGACTCTTGACATCTTATTTCTGAGTTTTTTCTCTTTTTGTGTTACTGGGGATGGAACCCAGGGGCATTCTACCTCCAAGCCACACCCCCGGCCCTATTTTATTCTTTATTTTGAAACAGGGTCTCACTAAGTTGCGGAGGGCCTCACAAGTTGCTGAGACTGGTCACGAACCTGGGATCCTCCTGTCTCAGCCTCCCAAGTACTAGGGTTACAAGTGTGTGCCACCACGCCCAGCTCTTGACATCTTATTTCTGTTCCAGAGTTTATAGTAACAAAGAAGCCCACAGTCTCCCAAGTCCTGAGTGTCTTACCTCCTTGGTAAAGTCTTCCCAGATTAATCCCACCTGAGATCTTACAGGACATTCATCCTCTTGGGCTCTTTCATGAAGCAGCCCTTAACAGTGTGACTTGCTCCTTTCTTTAAACTGTAAAATTTGCAAAGCCAGGAATTAGACCAAAGTCACCAGGAAGGTGACCTTGATACATATATATTGTATATACCATTCTTACTGAATTTAGAAAATAAATAACCTTCTGACCACAGAAAACTTCCTCAGGCCTTCTACATTACTAGCAATGTTATAACTGAACCAGAAAAAAATTGAAACAGAAAGAACATTTGATGATTCTATTTAGAATGTGGTAACAGTTGTCTTCCAATATATGAAAATCTATTGACAAGAGGCTTCAAACTTAGATGTGGTCCACATAAGGAGAAGCAATAAAACAGTGCAGTTGTTTTTTGGTTTTATTTTTACATGGAGGAAGAATTTATGAATGACCTGAGAAGTCAAGAAAAATATTTTCGTTAGGAGATAACGCATTCCCTCAACACTGGAAGACTTCAAAGAGAAGCTGGATAACCAACTGGGGCGTCAGAGAAGAAACTCAACATTTGAATTGGACCATGTCATCCAGAAAGCACCTCTGCACCCTGACGTTCTTACTTGGCAGACTTACTTTCTGATTTTCTAGAGATCTTGGCTAGTTTGTTTTAGGCTTTTGGTATTCAGACAACCGCTAACACCTAATCCACAATAGAGCCATTCTTATCTCTCCTTTCAAATGCCGCTTTAAAACATGTTTATAACCCTTCCTTGGAATCAACCACTGAATAGCCTTTGGAGAAGAGCTTTTACTGGAAAGGTAAGTACTCAGAAGGTAACTGCACCAGGGAAGCAGAATTTTTCCTCGGGAAGGTACCATTTTTCAAAAATCAATCTAATGTGGCCAATTAATGTGTTGGAGAATAGTATGCCTTCAGAGAGATAAATACCGGAGCCTTCTTTCCTTTGAAATAAATGACACCCTAATGCTCGCAGAAGGTTCTCGGGAAATTTTTCTTTGACACTGAAATAAATACATGTGATTCATCATCAGAGAATTAGGGAACTGGCAGCCAGCTACATGTCTTCCTTCCCTTGCAGTGTATGGCCTTGATTTTGGTACCACAGTGAGTGTAATAATGTGCCCGAAAAAGTAATTTTTTAGCCTTGTTTTCTACCCTAAAAATTAAATTCCCTGTCTTTACTGCCCCAAGGACAAGACTAGTTCCCCAAGGACGGAAAAACCAGTTCCTGCCTTTATTGATAACCCAGTTCCTGCCTTTATTGCCCCTAAGGACAATACCCAATAAATCAGTTCCTACCCCTACCTCCGCCCCGGACAGAGCCCTAAAAACTGACCCCCACCTCTGTGTCTAACCCCCTACCCTAATCACTTTACTTCTAAATAAGGGAAAACTTTCTGTGGTTGGCTGATTCGAACCCAAACTGCAAAAACCTGTCTCTGTACCCCCAGCTTGTTCTATAAAAAGAGAGCTGTAAGCTGCACAAGGGGCTGCCGTTCTAGCCTGTGCTGGTGGATGGTAGCCCCGCGGTATTAAAGTCTCGCCTTAACTGAGTCGGTGGTCTTGGAATTTCTATTTCTCGTGCCTTGTTCAACAGTGAGCAAGACTCCAGTTTGAAGAAATCATTCCGCCTACAGGTCTCAGACTCTTACAATCTTGGGGTCTTCAGTACAGTAAGGTATCCTTAGTATAGACCTTGGCTAACAGTTTCTCCCTGGAAAAACTTCCCTGATAAAGGCGTTAGTTAATCTCCAAGCTGCCGGCGTGATTTTTAATACCTTTCCTTATTTCTCCTCAGTGCGTGTGTATAATCACACAAGTATTCCATTTATCTGTGCCAGATGTGGCACACACAGGCTCTCATGGCCATATCTGCCAAACCTGATGTCGCTTAGAGTCAGCACTCTGAGATTTATTTCAATGTTTTCAGTTCAGCCCTCTATCCCACCAGTCCCAGATGCCTTAATAGGCTAACATTCACACCTTTCTATTACCTGGCTGGTCCCTGGAGGCATTTGGATTTGCATCCCTGAAGTTTATGCAAAAATACTTTCACACTGACCAGCCGGGCTGTATGTCTATTAGGCTGCAAACTGAGGGGTGGAGCTACCTTATATTGACTACATGTTTCCTAACATCTAAAACAGTACGGGGCATTGAACATTGTAAGGGTTTGGCAAACGCTTCATAGTCGAGGAAAAAAATGATTATCAGGAAAAGAGGCCTATGCTTCTTGGAGTTTCTTATGTATGTGTGCAGGCTACAGTGAAAATATAACTGTATTCTGCCTACATACTAAATAAAACTCCTGTTCCTTATTATGGCCTAATAGGTGGAAACATTTTTTTATAAACAGGTTTAAAAATTTTATTTTATTTTTTACAGAGGGCAAGGATTGGTGGAAGAAAGAATATGACTTTGTTAAGGCTAAAAAAAGCTCGCTTTTTTTTTTCATCTAACTGGGTCCTGGGCTTGATTATAAACTCCCTGGAGGAAAATGCAGTAGCCATTTGACATTCTAGGCATACACAGGAAGAGATATTTTAATGAGGAGAGCTACTTGGGCTCCCCCCTCCATTGTCCAGAGAAGTCTCATAGAAATAGAGTGTCTATTTAAATAAATATGATTTCAAATCAATTATATGAATTTGGATATGCTTCTCCCCAAGCAAGACCTACTTTGAATTGAGCCATTTTAAGTAAAATTTTGAGGATGGAAGGATAAAGGTTTAAAATAGACCAAATGGTCAAAATAGAAACAATAGCCAGGTGAGGTAGTAGTGCATGCCTGTAATCCCAGTACTTGGGAGGCTGAGACAGGAGGCTCATAGGTTCAAGGCCAGCTTCGGCAACTTAGTGATACTCTGTTTCAAAATTTAAAAATTAAGTGTTGGGTGTGTAGCTTTGAGGTAAAATGCCCCCTGAGTTCCATCCCCAGTCTCAGTAGAAAAAAAAATAGGAACAATATATAAGCACAAAGAGAACTGCTGAATGTATGAGGATATGGGGAGAGGGGATTTCAAATGAAAAAAAGAAAATAGAATTTGAAATTGAGGGTCTTTTCACAAGTATGACTACCTATTTGGGGCACATTTCTCCGAGTCCTTTCTCTCTCCTCTCCAGCTCTCTCTGGCCCATTTCTTTTCTATAAGTTCCTTTATTTCCTTCTCACCATCCTACTGTTTCTCTGGTTAGCTGGATGCATCATTTTTCAAAATGATTTCCCTTCATGTCGCTGTTCACACTCACTGCTACCCCCCCATCTTGGCTGGTTCCATTTAACGCACACATATCAGATACCGGTCTACAAAAGCAATTTCAGGTACAGTATTCTACCAGCATGTTGAAAACAAAAGAAACAAGCACGTGCTTGGGAAATTTTTATTGAACAGTAGAATATTTGTGCAGCTACTTCCCATAGAAATGAGTGGTCTTGAGAAGACCATTTCTTCTCTCACAGAAACTCAGATGTTCTTAATTCTTTTCCTCTCAGCACCTTGGTTGGCATGCCTCTTTCACTTATATACTCAGCTCCCAAGCAAGGGGCTAAATCAGACTTTCTGGACAGGGCTGTCTCCAAACTTTCTTTAGTCTTCTCCTTGATTGGCACATGGATTTTTAAAAATAAAATTCTAGTATATCCTGCAGCACTGTGTTTATTTCATTGAAATGTATTCTGTAAGGTTACACACCGTTCCTCTTGAGAAACGTGTGCAGTTTTCATTGCTGTGACTTAGCATCTTACAGCCAATGGCGAACATTTTAGAGAAATGGACGTTCCATCTGTCATCACACAAAAACAGAGCCTATGCATCTCCTTTGAGAGTTTTCAAACAGCTCCCAGCACCAGTTTGTGACCCTTTGTCTGACTGATTAAATTCTATCAATAGCCTTTTAGGGGGCCAAGGAATGATAGTAACAGGATGAGAAACTATGAAAATAGTGTATTTAACAATTCTTAGAATACTCCCAAAAGAAAAACACAGTTTAATCCATCTTGTAGATAGCTGGAGACACAAGGAATCTAGTCACTCAAATGACTGCTGTTCTTGACTTTATGGTTTTCTACCATGTCATCCATCCAATGTTCAAAGGGAACTGATTTAATATTTTTAAATGGCCTAAAATATCCAATGGTCATTTATCAAAGAATCATTCCTTCATTTAGACACACTGTCCAGAAGTCTTTTCATGAGGGTTTTCTTGTTACTATAGGAGAACACGCCTTTCCAAACCACACTTTGAGAAAAGATTATTCATAAGAAACTTCTAATACTTTAGATTCTTTAAGAGTTTTCATAGGATTCTGAGTAACTTTAAGAATACTGCAAGAGAACACATTTCCAGGTAATTCTAGTTAATGTGGAAGAGACTGTGCTTAAGTATTTCTTGCTCTGTTTCCCATTTTGATGTGATGGTGTTTGATGACAAGTGTTCAGGCTCAGGAGTCAATTCTGAATTCAAACTCAAGGCCCAGTTATCTACTGTGCGGTCTGGGGTAAATTACTTGGCCACTAGAGTCTTAGTTTCTTCATTGGTAAGTTAGAGATAATAGATTGAACTTGTAGATGGGTAAAGAAGATTAAGTAGGCTAATGCAAAGCAGATATCACAGTGCCCAATATACAGCATGCATTAATAGAATGAATATTACAGATTTAAATAAAAAATCACATAATCATAAAGATTTGGGTTGGGCTTTCAAAATTGTCAGAGATACCTATAGGTCCAAGAGAACAATCTTACAGAACTCTGGTTAGGTCTACTTGTGGACTTCTTTATATTACCATCATAACTTTTAGGTAAAAATTACATAAAATAAAAACCAAACTATATATATAAGCTAAACTCTGTGTGTGTGTGTGTGTGTGTGTGTGTGTGTGTGTGTGTGTGTGTTTGCGCGTGTGCCTGTGCGTGTGCTATACTGGGGATTGAACCCAGGGGTGCTCTACCTCTCTGAGCTTACACCCCAACCCTTTATTTTTTATTTTGAAACAGGGTCTCACTAAGCTATCTCGCTAGCCTGGAACCTGCTATTCTCCTGTCTCAGCCCCCCAAGTACAGGGATTACAGTCATGAACCACTGTACTCTGTTTAAGCTAAACTTTAAACTCAAAATGATTTGGCATTAGAAAGGATAATGAGAGAAATACTTCGGATATCCAAATTATCATTGTCATAGGTGGGTGTTGCAGAAACTGACCCTCCCCTGAGAAAGTCAGTCTACCCAAGGGATTTATTGAGGAAGTACTCCCAGGAAATACCAGTAGGAGAGGAGCAAAGCAGGCTAGAGAAGGGCAAGAAGTCAAGCAAGGGGCCCTTCAGACCAAGTCCCCCCCCCCCTTAGCCTGGTCCTGACGGGGAGCTCTGGAGTACAAATCATGGGCTAGGGGTTATCCTTGCTCAAGGTCAGGGAGCTGGGTAGCACCCATTAGTCTTTGGCTATGGACTACAGAATAGAGGAGAGGAAAGGGTGGGTAGGGAACATAAAGCCCAGGCACTCTGGGCTCTGACCTTTGAACAAAGCAGCTCAGAGAGTCTAAAAGGCACAACTCCAGAAAGAATTAGGTGAGTGCAGAAAACCAGAGCGCATAGAAGTAGGGGGAAGGCAGTTGGAGTGGTTAGAAATGAGGGTTCAGAAACAAAACAAGGCATTAAGGGTCCAAGGAAATCTGAATAGAACACCGACAGTGTTCACTACAATCGTTCATCATACTCTGTACCAATCCGTTCAACCTCCAAAAAGTCCTACTTGCAAATATGAGGTTAAATGTTTGGCAACCCAGTAAAGAAACTTTCCTGTCTTCCCACTGCAATAATCCAAGAATGTTCTCACTTAAAGAAAAGACTGGGCCTCTCTCACTTCTGGGATAGCCTGCATTCCTCCTTGAATGTGTATTTCTTACTTCCCTAAATAAATCTCTGTCAATGTCAAAAAGAAAAAGAAAAGAAAGACAGACTGAAGCCAGGCAGTGGCTCATGCCTATAATCTCAGTGACTAGGGAGGCCAAGACAGGAGGATTGCAGATATGAGGCCAGCTTCAGCAACTTAGTGAGCCCTGTCTTAAAATAAAAAGTAAAAAAAGAAGCCGGGCGTGGTGGCGGATGCTTGTAATCCCAGTACTTTGGGAGGTGGAGACCAGAGGATCTGGGTTCGCGGCCAGCCTCAGCTCTCTCTCTCTCCCTGTCTGTCTGTCTGTCTGTCTCTCTCTCTCTCTCTCTCTCTCTCATTACCTAGTGAGGCCCTCCACAACTTCGTGAGACCCGGTTTCAAAATAAAGTATAAAAAAATAGGGCCGTGGGTGTAGCGTGGAGGTAGAACGCCCCTGGGTTCAATCCCCCGTACCGCCAAAAAAAAAAAAAAAGAGCAGGTATAGCTCAGTGGTAGAGTGTCGCTGGGTTCAATCCCCAATACCACAAAATAAATTAAATAAATTTAAAAAAAAGGTTGGGATGTAGTTCACTGATAAGCCCCCCCCCGTTCAATCCCCAGTACAATCAATCAATCAAATAGATAAAGTACTGAAGCTTTTTAGGCTGATGTAATCTCTTAGTCTATTTTTGCTTTGGTTGCCTGTGTATTTGGGGTCATATCCAAAAAAAGCATTGCCCAGACCACTGCCATGGTTGTTTCTTATAGTTTGGGGTCTTATATTTAAATCTTTAATCCATTTTGAGTTGATTTTTGTATATGATGTGATATAAGGAACTAATTCTATTTTTCTACATGTGGATATTCAGCTTTCCCAGTACCATTTATTGAATAATTAAGTAAAGAGACAATCTACTTATTGAGGAAAAATACTTATAAACTATACATCTAATAAAGGGCAAGTACCCAAACTATATAAGGAACTCAACTCAATAGCAAAAATGCAAATAACCATATTTTATAATGGACAAAGAACCTGAATAGACATGTTTCAAAAGAAGATATACAAATATCCAACAGGTCTATGAAAAATACTCAACATCACTAATCATCAGGGAATATAAATTAAAACCATGAGATATCACCTCATACCTGTTAGAATGTCTCCTATCACAAAGACAAAAGATAACAAGCCTGGCTAGGATGTAGAGAAAAGGGAACACTTGTGCACTGTTGGTAGAAATATAAATTATTACAAATACTGTGGAAAAGCATGGAGGTTCCTCAAACTATTAAAAAGAACTATCACATAATCCAACAAGTCAACAACTGAAAACAAAAAATTAAATTAGTATGCCCAAGAGGTATTTTCCCTCTTGTGCTCATTGCGGCATGATTCATAATAACCATAATATGGAATAAACCTGAATGCCCACCAGTGGATGAATGGAGAAATATGGCACATCTACAAAATGGAATACTATTCAGCCTTTAAAATGAAGGGAAATCTGTCACTTGCAATGACATGGATGAACTTGGAGGACATTATGCTAGATGAAACAAGCCAGGCACAGAAGGACAAATACTACATGATCTCATTTATATGTAAAATCTTTAAAAATTTAAACTCATAGAAGTGGAGAGTAGAATATTGGTTTCCAGAGACTGGGAACTGAGAGAACGGAGAGAAGTTCCAGTTAGGATGAATGGGTTTTTGAGAGTCACTGAATAGTGTGGTGACTCTAGCTAATAATAATGTTATCTATATTTAAAAACTGCTAAGAGAGTACACTTTAAACGTTCACATCACAAAAAGATATAGTAATTAGCTTGATTTAACCTTTTAGTATCAGAACATCACATTGTACCTCATAAATACACTAATGTACAATTATTACTTGTCAATTAAAAAGAAAGAAAAAGCTAAAGATTAAGCAAGTCCCTGTGCTCACGCTGACCCCAATTTGCTGCCTCCTGTTTCAATTCCAATTCAAGAATATAAACCAAAGTATATTCAAAAACTCTGAGGGTGGCAAGAACCATTACAGATTCTTCATTTCCAAGTCATTATCAAATATGTTATCTGTCAACAACTGTATGAAATAAGAATAATGAGTGTTATATATACTACCGCTTTCTCCATTTTACAGATGTAAAACTGAAACTCAAAAGTTAAGTGACATTACCCAAGGTCACACAGAAAAGAGAAGAACTGGGACTTGATCCCAGGTTTGCCCATTCCAGCACTCTTTCTAATACATCGTCTGTCTGAACAGACACACACCACACAGCTGTGAAACAGTGCTGTGCTGAGAAGACCGTGTTGGCCATCAACTCTAGACTACAAGCATGGTCCCAGGACAGTTCTACCTGTTTAACATTCCCAATTGAATTCACATGCAGAAATTAACGTCTCTGGTACTCTTTCAGCGTCTTCTTTGATGACTCTTGGTCCTTTATCCACTCTGTAAGGGCAGGCTTTCTGTCTTTATTCGTCTTCAGTTCCTTGTACCCTTGTTATGTTTTGGTAGCACTGGGAATAGAACCCAGGAGCATTTTACCTCTGAGCTATTTTATTTTTATTTTGAAACAGGGTCTCACTAGGTTGATGAAAGTCTCACTACTTGCTGAGGCTGGCCTTGAACCTGTGACCCTCCTGTCTCAGCCTCCCAAGTACTGGGATGACAGGCATGCACCACCACGCCCAGCAGTTCTTTGTACCCTCTTGAGGTCATTCCATCTACTCTCACCCTTTCAACTCTTAACTCTGACCATACTGTGATGCTCCATGAATCTATACCTTCTTAGGCACAGTGGTTCATGCCTGTAATCCCAGTGACTAGGGAGGCCAAGGCAGGAGGATTGCAGGTTCAAGGCCTAAGAAGGTATGGATTCTCCTACTCCCTAATCCTGAAGGGTTATGCATTCAACTCTCTAGTGACTAAGTTTTTTTTAATACAATTTTGACTTAAGCTTGTTTTTATTCTCACTGAAATGACACTCTCAGAGACTCTGAGACATTCAACCATAAACCCAGAGGCCTTCTCCACTCCTCACCCCTGACAACAGATCTCCAGCTAAGTGCTCTGGATGCCACCTCATCTGTCTCTCTCTCTCTCTCTGATTCCCCTCTTCCCACGTGGCAGTAATATTTTCCAGAACAGCAAAATGCTAATCTAATCATTTTGTTTCCATGTTCAACCATGAGAATGTGTCATCCCCCATCATTTATGTCCAGATACAATATGTCCACAGTGGCCCTCCATGGTTGAGCTTCTGTCTACACTTCCAGCTACAACTACCCTATCCCTCTTCCTCCATTCTCCCATAATCTACACCACACACAGTCCCCAAACATGCCTCCTCTCACCTGCTCCTTCCTTACACTGCTCTCTCCTCTTCCCCCTCACTTACATGACATTTTTTACTTTGTGATTTCCTTTAAGGTAATTCCCTGAATGCATTTCCATTATAGAATTAATAGCACTTTTTCACTTATTTCGTTTACATGCCTGTGTCCTCTTCCCTCTCATCCCACTGGTCTGTATTTTCTTCCAAAGAGGGGAATGTATCTTTGCATTCCAAGTGTCTAGAACAGTGTTGACAGAGGTGCTCAAAAAAAAATTTTTTTTTGCAGTACTAGGGAATGAACCCAGGGGCATTCTACCTCCAAGCTACACCCCCAGCCCTATTTTTTATTCTTTATTTTGAAACAGGGTCTCACTAAGTTGCGGAGGGCCTCACTAAGTAGCTGAGGCTGGCCGTGAGCCCAGATCCTCCGGTCTCAGCATTAATGTCTTGTTACAAAAACCATCTGATCAATATATGACAGATAGATGTTACAACCCCAGTATTCTCAGTCACTGCATTAAACATGGTTAGTATGTGTGTATTTGTGTGTGTGTGTGTGTATGTGTGTGTATGAATATATATATATATGTATAAATATATATATGATTTTGGGTGGGGGGTACCAGGGTCATTCTATCTCCAAGCAATACCCCTAGCCCTTTTTAATTTTTTTTTCAAACAGGGTCTTGCTAGGTTGCTGAGAGCCTTTCTAAGTTGCTAAGGCTGGCCTTGAACCTGCAATCCTCCTGTCTCAGCCTCCCAAGTACTTGGATTACAGTTGTGGGCCACCATGCCTGGCAGCCCTGTCCTCTTAAAGGACCATGTCCATGCAGGGCATGGTGCTAAAAGTTTTAGACAAACTTGCCTTCCATTTCTTTCTTGAAGTTATTGGTTTCCAGATTGCATCTCCTGGTCAGAGGGATGAGGTATTTTTGATAAACATTTCTACAGAGCGAGATAAACATCTCTACGAAGTCAGCTCCAAACCACATTTTCATCTCAACAGACAGCAAAGGCTAGTATCTGCTGACTTTAAAAGCATGCTATGTTTCCATGTGCTTTTCCTGTCAGATACGGCATTGGTAGTCTGATTTTTCAGATATAAAATAGTTATTATAAACTTATGAAAATATGATCCCTAAAAAAAACCCATACTCATTGGGACAACGAGGTAAGAGTTAACGTGCTTCACTGGTCCTCAAAATGACTGATCATTCTAACTCTCACTTGAGAGTTGTGCTCCTGGGTGTCCACACCCGTCTTGGCCATGGTGTCTCCTTATCACCTGGCACAGGACACTGACCCACAATGCTCACTGGCAGAACAATCAAATTAATTCATAAATCAATCCCTGAGAGTCACAGAGGAAAGTCGAAAATTACCAGTCGTTTCTAAACCAAGTGCCTTTGGTTGGGAGATTAGAACAGATAGCACCTTCACAATGCCTTCAAGTTAAGTTCTGATTTTGCTGAATCTTGTCATTTCTTACAAGACTTATAAAGGATAAAATGAATAGGTGGGATGCAGGAGGAAGGAATGATCAATCCTGTTCACACTATGATCCAGGCAGGTTTACATGTCTTTTTAGAAGGAAAGGAATGACTTTATTTTAACTAAGATCTAACTAGACTTAAAATCTCTTCCATTTCCCCAATGTTTTATTTTGAAAAGTCTTCAACATAACAAAAAATGTTGAAATAGTATAATGAACGTCCATATACTCTTCACCTAGGTTCACCGATTTTTAGCCTCCTAGTATTACCTCTCAAATGTGTGTGTGTGTATGTGTGTGTGTGTGTGTGTGTATTTCAATTTTGTTCTCAACCATTTGAAAGAAAATTGCAAATATGATAATTTACCCTAAATTCCTCAGTATATATCTTCTAACGCAAGGACATTCTCCTTCACAACCACAATATGATCATCACATTACACACACACACACACACACACACACACACACACACACACACACATATACACACACATTTTGGGGAAGTACTGAGGATTGAATCCAGGGGCATTCTACCTATGAGTCACAACCCCAGGTGTATTTTATTTTTATTTTTATTTTGAAACCAGGTCTTGCTAAGTTTCTGAGACTGGCCTCGAATCTGTCATCCTCCTATCTCAGCCTCTCGGATACTAGGATTATAGGCATGTGCCACCATACCTGGCTCCACATTCAGTATATTCAGTATGTTACACAAAAATATTTTCTAACATAAGCCCACATTAAATTTCCCCAATGGTCAAAGTGTTCTACATAACTATGCTGTACAGTGTGTGTGTGTGTGTGTGTGTGTGTGTGTGTGTGTGTGTGTCCAGAATCCTATAAAGGACATATCTTTTGTCCATCATGTCTCTTTCTAGTCTTCTTTAACATGGGACAGTCCCTCTGTCTTTTATTGTCTCCCATGACACTGATATTTTTGAAGAATCAAGTCAATTGTCTTGTAGACATAGAACATTTTATGATCTGGATTTTTTTTTTATTCTCACCTCATGATTATACTCAGATTAAGCACTCTTTGAAGGAATGTTTCATCCATGGGTGACAGATGCACTTTCCACTGCCTCCTATCAGGGGATGGATAATGCGAGTTTACCCCATCATCTATGACCATAAGCTTGATCTCTTCTTTAACATAATATCTTCCAGATTAATCTATTGTGAAGGAAAAAATTTTCCCTTTGTAGTTAATTCGTAATCTGTGAGATGTGTCCAAGACTGTGTGAATATTCTGTTCCCCTACAAACTTTTACCTGTGTTTAATATCTGGTGATAATGCTTGCCTGAATCTATTATGTCGATAGTGTTGAATAATCATGATTTTTTAAGATCATTTCTTTGCCACTTATAAATTGGCATTTTTTGTACAAAAGAGGTCACCCTTATACCCTCCCTCTTTTTAATGTTCCCATGCACTCACACAGTTTTTATTCATAGTTATACTATATTACTTTCCTTTGGGGGGCATGCTTACTCTATTTAGCTTACTGGATCCTCTTCAGGGCGGTTCCTCTGTCCTTCCAATTATATTCATCATTCCTTGTGTTCTCTTTGCTTTATGATACAACAAAATGTTTCAGGTTTATCTTCTACTTTTCCCTGCCCCGGACATATGATTAGACGTATCTCAACAGAGCTCCAATTCTTTTAAGAGGGCAATGGAATTTGGAAACCAAAATCTGTTTGTGCACTCACTGCTACAACCTAAACTTCCTGAAAACAAAGAAAGAACATCTTTCATTCATAGGGCCTCTGGTTTTGCTCAGTCTTGTCTCACCAGTGCCTAAGCACACAGTCTTGCACAGTGTAAGTATTCAATAAACATGTGCTGAACGTTGACCTTCTAAGAAATGGACACACTTGCAAAAATTATGTGTGTGGTAGTGGTATTCGAATTTGGAATATCCAGGGGGTCTCTGATCACTTTTTATTGCATGACCTTGACAATCATATACTTAAACTTGGAATAAAATCTAAAATGAGTTTACTCCTTCCTTTTGTGAACACTCATCTGGCCCTAAGTATGTTCTTACCTTTAGGACTTTTTCTTTGATACAAGTGGAAGAATGACAGCTATATTTCTTCACTTGAACAGGCAATGAGCTCTTAAAAATTTATTCTATTCAAACTGCTACTCTGAGTGTTGTGACTCTAGATTCCATTTCTACAAATGTTGAAAGAGTTTTAAAATAGGGAATTAGGAATTTTTTTTTTTTGCTCACCCAACTTATTTTTTCTTAACATACATCCAGCTCCAAGGGGGTGAATTAAATGGCTTACTAGGTTTTTCCCCCTTCTTTCAAAAAGCTACAATTTCCCGAGATGGCAGACTGCCACTTAAAGCAGAGTTGTTAGACTTCTCTCTTGTGGGTTTAAACTGTGGCTGCTGGCTAAAAGCTGAAGGGGCCATTTTTCAAGCAGCACTTAGGTTTAGGAGCCAAGAGGGCCCTAAAATCTAAAGTGTCTCTACTTTTACTGGGGGGAAAGAAGCTAAGTTTTTTTAACCTGGAGAGCGGAGATGTTTTCACTAGTTTTTCTTCTTTGCAGTCATCATAGTTAAGAAAGCCATTCATCAAAGAGTTCTGACTAACATACATTGGCATAGCCCTGGATTTTGCTGAAAATGTCACCAGTTTTATAAGGCACCTTTCATCGGTCCCATCTTAAACCTGTAGAGAGATACTTCAAGCATCTTTTATGATTTTGATTATGAAAGTAACATTTCACATAAATCTTCCATAAACTAAAATGCATTTTAATAAAATATTTGCAAAAGCCTTTATTTGTAAGCCCATAAAATGTGTATTAGTGATGCTATAAAAAGCATTTTGTTTACATAAGAAAAGGCACACCACATTATGCTAAAACAATGTATTTTAAATAATGCCCTTGCTATAATTTATCACCTGTAACACTGAAGGTAACTAGGACTCCAATACCTTAGGAAAAGAGAACAGGAACTTGAATTTTCTTTAAAGAAAACACAAATACAACGATGATGCTAGGTCAAATTCCTGGATGCAACGTCACATGGGTTGAATAATTAGAAGAAATCATTGAACAAGTGTGTAATTCAAAGACAAACTCCATTAAGTTTTCCTTGAAAACTTAGCGATTCCTAGGAATTTTAGGGATTGGTGGGACGGAGATGGCTTGTGGTTAGAGACCCCTCATTTACACGGTCCAGGACCTTCTCTCTGGCTTCAGATTTCTCTCATCAGAAACAGCTCCTTTTAAGAGCATTTGTCCTGGGACCATTTTTCCTTGCCCCCATTTCCCCATAGAAGCTTTAAGAAAAAATGCTAACAGTCAGTAGTCAGTGAGAATTTATTGACTGCCAACAGGGGCACAGCCTCGTACCAGGCAGCCCGTTACTCTGAAGCTCCTCTTTGGCTGCTGACAGTGAAAATGGTCTCTGCTCCAACCACATGCACTTCACAATGGCACAAGGGTCAAATTCCACCGCTCATCCAAGGCAAACTTAGCCTGAGCCTTAATCGTAATACACGCCGCACTTGACTAAAGGTTGAAATTGTTCATCATGATTTGTTGCATATAGGATAATGTTTATTAACTACACTTAGTCAATTTAGATCTCTAAAGAGACATCTAACTCTTAGTATGTTTTGATCACATCACGAAAATTATGTAATAAAAATTTCGGTTGGGTTCTGTGAGGCAGGAAAATGAAAAGAAATATTCTAGGAGTTAAACAAGAAAGTTGTAATGATTATGCCAATTGAAATGTCATCATTATGCCCAAAGATATTTGATCAGATACTCATTTGTAATAAAACAGAATTTCCAGTAATTAAAATGTTTATCCATTGGTGGTTAACTACTAATTGATAATCAACTAGAGTAAGATATTAATGGTCAATGGACTACTGTGCAGCCATTTAAAAATAGCTCTATCTTTTTCTTTTCTTTTTTTTTTGTTCCTTTCTTTCTTTCGTACTGGGGATTGAAACCAGGAGTAGAAGGGGGGGGGATTCTAATTCTGAACTAGATCCCTAGCCCTATTTTCAAATAGGGTCTAAGTTGCTGAGATTCTCGCCAAGTTGCTGAGACTGGCCTCAAACCTGCAATCCTCCTGTCTCAGCCTCTCAAGTACTGGGATTACAGGTGTGTACCACCATGCCCTGCCCTGGCTCTATATCTTCTTAACAAGTGGTACTGGGAAAACTGGATATCTATATGTAGAAGAATGAAACAAGATCTTTATCTCACACCCTGCACAAAAGTCAAGTGGATCAGAGACCTAGGAATTGGACTAGAAACTTTGGAACTGAAGGAAGAAAACATAGGGCAACACTCCAAAAATATAGGCATAGGCAGTGACTTTCTCAATAAGACCCCTAAAGCTCAGGAAATAAGACCAAGAATCAGTAAGTTGGATGGATGGCATCAATTAAAAAGCTGCACAGCAAAGAAAACAATTAAGAACATGAAGAGAGAGACTACAGAATGGGAAAAAATCTTTACCAGCTACTCTTTTGTCAGAGGATTAATATCCAGAATATATAAAGAATTCAAAAAACTTAACACCACAGGAAAAAAAAATCAAAGAATTACCCAGTCAATAAATGGGCAAGCGAACTAAACAGACATTTCTCAAAAGAAGAAGTACAAATGGCCACCAAATATATGAAACAATGTTCAACATCTTAAGTGGTCAGAGAAATGCAAATCAAAACTACACTGAGATTTCATGTCACTCAAATTAGAATGGCAATCATCGAAAACACAAATAATAATAAATTCCAGTGAGGGTGTAGGGAGAAAGGAACACATATACTATTGGTGGGATTGTAAATTTGTAAAACCACTATAAAAATCAGTATGGAGGTGCCTCAAAAGACTAGGAATAGAACCACCCAACTGTACTACTCATTGATATTTAAAGTCAGCATACTATAGTGATATACGCTTACCCATGTTTATAGCAGGACAATTCACGATATCCAAGTGATGGAACCAGCCTAGATATCCATCAACAGATTAATGGATAAAGAAAATGTGGTATATGTACACAAGGGTGCTTTACTTGGCCATAAAAAGAATGAAATTATTTCATTTGCAGGAAGATAAATAGAACTGGAAAACATCATACTAGTGAAATAAGCCAGACTCAGAAATTCAAGGGTCATATGTTTTCTCTCATATGTGGAAGTTAGAAAAAGGGAGAAAAAGGGGACTGCCTGAAAACAGAAAAGAGGCCAGTAGACAAAACAGAAGAGGGAGGAAGGAGGGGAGGGAAAGTGG
The DNA here is from genome assembly GCA_004027185.1 of Glis glis. NCBI lineage: Eukaryota > Metazoa > Chordata > Mammalia > Rodentia > Gliridae > Glis > Glis glis. The sequence goes on along the minus strand of PVJS01017118.1, from coordinate 1,697 downwards.
ATGTATAGGGGAATGAAATGGACCAAATTATACTATGTGCAGGTACAAATATATCACAACCAAGTCAACTATTATGTATAATCACAATTCACTAATATTTTTAAATAGTTTTGTGTAAACTTACTTGTTCAAGATAAGTCTAGTGAAATATGCAATTTACTGAATAGTATGTGTCATACAATCCCACTTGTGTTATTATTTATATGCATAATATAATTATAATACATATTTTAAATCTAAAATCGAGCCTGCAATCAATAGATACAGACACCCAAAGGCAACATGTAGTTTACACACACACACACACACACACACACACACACACACACACACAGAGTATGTGTTATATTCATAATCAGAGGAGAAAACAATTAAGATTTTTAAGTGAATATTCTTTAGTGACTTGGTAAAATACTGACAATATATCAACTGAGAGAAAAATATCTCAAGGCAGAACACATCAATTCCAATGTCAAAGGAAATGCATAGGTGTGGCTGTGAGTACCCACACGTAGCTGCATAACAAAACCGGGAAATAGTCACCAAATTGTAGAAAGTGTTTATTCCTGTAAAGCAGACTGCAATTAATCTTTTTCGTTTTTTGTCATTATGTTTTTCTTTTTCAAAGCTTCTACAATAAACATTAATTACTTTAGCATCAGAAAAGTAATATTTTAAAGAACAAAACTGCACAAAGGAGTGTGTTGTAGCATTGCTTGTAGTGACCAAAATATAGGAAGATGCACAGATTGTTAACATCACTTACTTTGAGTGGGGGGGGGGTAGGATCGGGAACATCAGGATAAAAATAGAAAATCAGTATTCTATTCTATTCTATACATATATGTGTATCTATACATATATAATTACACACATACATGATTCAGCTAACAGTCAAATATGCTAAGGCCAAAAGGCTTCATTCTTCTTGTCCTGCAAACCTGACTTTCCCCTTCCTATTGTCAGAGCTGGGCCCCATGAGATGCACTGGCTCAGTCTGGCTCTGGACCATAGTCCCTGAAAAGTCCTTCTGACATTGTTCATGGCATAAACTCCTCCAGGAAGCATTCCTTGAGAACTCTCCTGTCCCACCTGCTATGTAGGTGCCCCCATTCAGTGCTCCCTTAGTAATGTTTATCACTGCACTGGGAAGATTATATCTTACAGAACCAGCTTTTATGTATGTGTCTTTCCCAGTAGGCCAGATTATCTCATCTTTATATCTCCGCTATCCACTCGGTACAGCTTAAGACAAGTGCTCACGAAAGATAGCTGTGAATTAACTGATTGAATAATGTATAGCCGGGCGTGGTGGCGCACACTTGTAATCCCAGTACTTTGGGAGGTGGAGACCGGAGGATCCGGGTTCGCGGCCAGCCTCAGCTCTCTCTCTCTGTCTCTCTGTCTGTCTGTCTCTCTCTCTACCTAGTGAGGCCCTCCGCAACTTCGTGAGACCCAGTTTCAAAATAAAGTATAAAAAAAAAATAGGGCCAGGGGCGTAGCGCGGAGGTAGAACGCCCCTGGGTTCAATCCCTGGTACCGCAAAAAAAAAAAAATAATAATAATGTATGAATTACTAGACTCACTGATGGAGTAGCCTGAAACAGAGATTGGAAAATTGCCTGTGACTTTGGGGTTGCTCTGTAGTGAATGCAAATGCGGTAGTCAATCCCTGAAATCATTCTGTGACCAGATTT
>PVJS01017117.1:0-36587 GCA_004027185.1 Glis glis | reverse complement strand
ATTCTAATTGGGGTCAGATGAAATCTTAGAGTAGTTTTGATTTGCATCTCCCTGATTGCTAATGATGTTGAACATTTTTTCATGTATCTATTGGCCATTTGTATCTCTTCTTTCGTGAAGTGTCTATTCATTTCAGTTGCCCACTTCTTGATCGGATTGTTTGTTTTCTTAGTGTAAAGTCTTTTAAGTTCTTTGTATACACGAGATGTTAGACCTCTGTCAGACAGATAGCTTGCAAAGATCTTTTCCCGTTCCGTAGGCTTTCTCTTTAAGCTCTTGATGGTTTCCTTGATGAGCAGAAGCTTTGTAGTTTAATGCTATCCCACTATATTAATTCTGAGGTTTTTTTTAATTAGAGTTTTAGGTTCTGCCCTTGGTGAAGATCAGAACCTGCCCTCAGGTACAAGTTGAGAAATAGGAAATTCTTTTGGTCCTATTCCCTTCCTTCAAGTGTTGAATTCCCCTCTAATATCTGATGCTTATTTCTAGTATCCAGAGTCTTTGGTTCATTGTTTTTAAATAATTTTTCCCTGGGTTATGCTCATCATCTACATGAGGGTTAGGCCAAATAGGAACTCCTCAGCCATACCAGAAGCAGTGAAATATCAAATTTTATACTGTCCTAGAGCAAATGAAAACATTTTATTACTTTTAAATATAACATTGAAAATATTTACAATGCTGATTTTGTAACCGAGTCCATGACACTCCATACCCACACACCTCTACCTTTACAACAACTATTATAGCTAACACTATTGAATGATAATTCTGTATTAACCTATTAAACTATCTTATTGAGTTTTTGTAATTTCACTGAATCAACTCTTTAGGCAAGTCCAACTCCTGTATTATAGATGAAAAGACAAAAATCTTAGAGATAAATCAGGTACCAAAACTAAATAAATCTGGCAAATGGCAGGGCCCAGACTGGGACACAAGGGTTTCAACTTGAAGATATTATGTGCTATATCCAGGGACATACCACATGGACACGAGGGCATACTGAGATGTGAAAGAACCTTGCTTTCCCTGCTCCCTCTCCCCCATGCCCGAATCTGCACTCGCATCTTAGACACTGTATTTGCTCATACAGTCCTGATGTGCCTCTTCCTATTCCAGTCAACACTTTTCCTGACTATATCTACATCACTTCATATCTGTGCCTGGTCATGATGAGTATTTTTTTAAACATTTCCAAAGTCTTATAGCATTAGGGAGAAATTTATAAAGCAGAGTACTTTACAATTTGATTCTAACTTGTGGGTAATTGGGATAGAGAATTAAAACACAGAATTTGAAGCTGATGATCAGTCAGAATAGTGGCGTATAAATATGACTATATGTCTTTTTATACTTTTCTCTTTATTAAAAGTTTATTATTATAGCCAGGTGTAGTAGCACACCTCTGTAATCCTAGTACTTGGGAGGCCGAGACAGGAGGATTGCAGGTTTGAGACCAGCCTCAGCAACATAGTGAAACTCAGCAACCAAAAGAGATCCTGTTTCAAAAAACAAAACAAAACAAAAGAGCTGGGAGTGTAGTTCAGAGGTAGACTGCCCCTGGGTTCAATCCCCAGTACCCCCTCCACAAAAAAATGTATTGCTTTCTATTCCTCAATAAATTAATCTAAAATTTGCTTTCTCTACATATACCTGTTTCAGTATCCTGGGTATTATGTTCCATTATTCAAAATCAGTGCTATGATTCCATTTTCCATTAGGATATCATGTGTCTAAACAACTCTAAAGTAGTAATGATAGTAAAAAGGAATGACAAAGATAGTGGCTAGAGATTTGATAATTGGCATAACTATAAAACATGATTTTTCTCAGTTTTGACACATGTTATCTCTACATCTTTCATATATCTCATTAGAACTGTTTTGAAATACACAGAAAAATTGAAAACAAATTTGAGGAGTTGATTTTATTATCATTAAGCTGTCAAACATAATAAGATTTACAGTGAGATGGGGCAGTAGTGTATAAAAAGCCATTGTGCATTCTGAAAGCTTTAATTGTTTTACTTTAAAAAAAAAGTTGAGTTTTTACTGAGATCTGTTTTATGTGAGTAATTTAGAAACTTGTGGCTTTAGAGTGCCTACAATTACAGTAAGTATCTAAAGCTGACAAATGCATATCCTACACACATTATATAAAATTTTTTTTCTTAAAGAAAAGTTTTTTTTTCTTTATTTATCCTTTTCTGAAAAAAAGGTAGGTATTTTCATTCTGTGACTTTGCAGCCAGGGTGCATAAAGAAATTTTTGTAGGTTTCTACTGCTAAAGCATGTACTTTATAAATTGATATTTATGCAATCCACTATCTGCATGCAATACTCAAATGATAAATCCAGCCTTCCTTTTCTGGTTTCTGCTATTATTCTTTTCCAGGCTCAGATAACAAAATATATCAGCCTGACCCTAAAGTTGCCTGGATTGTCTCTCTGTTGTTTCAGGTCTTTTATCCATCATTAGTAGCTGTGCATCAGACTCAGGAGCTGAGCACTGGTCATGTGGCTGTGTTGTATGGAATAGGTTTGGCTTTCTCCACCAAAAACGACATAACAAATCAGCCATCAGTGATTGCCCTTGCTATAAGAAATTGAAATATCCTGGTAGGTCCTATTGTGGGCTTCCTTTCTCAGTTATGAGTCATGGTGTCTCCTTTATGAGATGATGGCATATGTTGCCATCTTTAGTGGAGATGCAAAAAGAAAACCACAGAATTTCAGATTTGAAAGAGCTTAAGTAGCTCATCCAGTCTGTTGTTCCACTGATGATACAAGAACACCTACAACATTCCCTGATATTTTGCTTTGCTTTATCCATTTTTTGACAGGGCTTCTAAATAAAACAAAGATGACTGACAATATTAGCAAAAACATAATCTTTTTTGTTGAGATATAGCTAATGTCAGAAATACGATATGTTGAACTTGCATTTAGGGTGGGAGTAAATAGCCCAGTGAAAAATAAAACTGTATTATGGTAGCATCTGCCAGAGGCCAGCATTGGCAGTTTGAGGTCAGCGCCTGAAATAGGAAAGGACTGAGACAGCAAAGAAAGTTAAGAAAACCCCACCATCTACCACTGAGGCACTCATCTATAAATAATACTGGGCTTAACACATGTCATGTGATGAGAAGTCTGGTAGACCTAAGACATAGAAAGCAAAGCTTCTCACATCAGGAAAATTACAGTCATTGTGCAAAGACAAGATAATTCCCCTTGAGATAATTATTGAATAAGTACTTAATTATGAGGTATAGGCATTGTAATTGGAAGCATTTACATGAGTCAGCAATATTCAAGAGGTTTATACAAGTAAGCAATACTCAAAGGCAGTAAATATCTGATAAGAAAATCAAACATTCATTCATCAGTTTACTTCTAAATATTAAGATAGTTTTATTAAATCAATCCATTTCTTTCTTTTAATGATTGTCTTAGGATTGGCTACATATATCTCTAATCAAAGTCTATGTTCAAATAATGTATTTTTCATATGTTGGTATAAATCATTAGCATATTCCAAATTCTTCTCTTGCATTTTTGTGTTATTCATGATATATATATTTATATATATATATCATGTATATATACACATTGTATATTTATTATATGCTATGAATATACAATGCATAGATATTTTTAATATAACTCTAAAGAACAAAAATTTGTTTTAATCTATTCCATTTCCTATTCTCTTCATTTCTTGTTCTAGATCCAGATTTATTTCTGCTATTATATTTATTCTTCTTGAAGAATTTCCTTTAACATTTCTTGTAATGCAACTCTGCTGGCAATTAGTTTTCTCCATTTCTTTTACATAATAAAATTTTAGTTTATAATTTTACTAAGTATAGAACTCTTGTTTAAGAGTTTATTTCTCTCATCACTTTAAAAATGTACGTTTCTGATAGAAGAGCTTACATAAATAAATAAATAAATAAATAAATCCCTTAATTGTCTTTTGGTTTGCATAGTTTTTGACAAAAAGTCTAAATAAATAAGTTATCTTTTCTCATACATATGAGTTTATTTTTCTATGGTTGTTTCTAAGATTGTGGTTTTTAGCAGTTTGAATGATATGTGTCCATGAATCTTTGTTTGATTGTTTGTTTTTTGTTTTCTCATTGGTACTTATCTTGGTTGGTGTTCTCTGAGCTTCTTGATCTTGGTCTTGGTGTCTGTCATTAATATTGAAAAATCTTAAAAACTTAATTATTTCTTTAAGTATTTCTTCTACCCCATTTCCTTTCTTTTCTCTTTTGGAGATTCCAATTATACCTTGTGAGGCTTACTAGTTAAGAATAGTTTTGATTATTAGTAGTAGCAAAATAAAAAAAATAAGATGAGGTTAGTTATAATGATAAAGTTGATTAGAAACAATAGGCAACATATACTTCATGCATTTACTACCCACCGGGCACCTTTTAACACATGCTCTATGTATTTATCAATTTAATGTTCAAAATAAAACTTATGTAATAGGCACAACAACAATCAGTCCCACTGTAGAGGAGAAAAAAAAAACACTTTGATTTGTCAAAGTGAAGTGACCAGATGCAAATATTTTTAATATCAGGGCAGTATTAATTGTGGCTTTTAAAACTTCACAAGTAAATGCAGTTTCCTAAAGAGAACCTGGAAAATTGATGCAAAGGCATAGATTTAAAATTAAATTTCCAAGGGGGAACCGCATCAGGGTACTGAGTGCATGTATTTTTTTATCACAATAAACCTCAATATGATATATGGTTACAATGCACCAATAAAAGTATATTAAAAATAAAAATAAACTTTCCTTCAAGAAACTTGCCTGACCAGATAAGAAATAAAGAGTTTGTGTCAGTTTTCTATCGGGAGATAAAAACAATTTCCTAAATCCAGTGGCTTAAAATAGCAGTTTGGTATGCTCGCAGTTCTTGGCTGGCACTTGGAGATGGACTGAGGTGTCTGACTCCCCTCTGCTTTGTGTGATGCTGACTAGGCTCATTCATGTATCTGGCGCATCCGTTAGACTGAGACATTTTGGGCAGTTGCATTTCTTTTTATACAAAATCTCTCATTCTCGAGATAGCCAAGCTGCTTCACAAGATGGCATCATTACCAGAGAAGCATGTTGTATGTTAGGACTCTTGAGACTTATGCTCAAAACTTGTTCAATTTCATTTCTGCCACATTCTAGAAGTCAATGCAGGACACAAGGTGAGCGAGCATTCAAGGAGAAGGGATGGGGATGGAGCTGACTTCCATCTTGATGGTAGGAGGGGCAGAGCCATATTGTAAATGGATGTGCATGTTGAAATAGGAGCAATTTCTGGTAATTTAGTACAGGCTACTGCTGTGTGCCTATGCTCATGAAGGACACATATTTTTCACACAAGTTAAGTATGCTCATGTCCATCTTAGGATCAAAAAAATTTCTTCATCTAATTTTGTCATAAAATCCCATATTCAGAGTTTTCTGCATCGGGTCTGAATGAAAATGAGACTTTCTTGGTGTATCTCCTGTGTAGACCCATGAACAAAAGTTAAAAATCCTTTGGTTCATAGGGGCAGCAGACAACAGAGAGGAGCGATGCTTGCAGTGGTCATTTCCACGCATGAAGGGAAGAAGGAGTTAGCAATCTCTAGAACATAGCAATTCCGAACCCAGCAAGGCATGCCACCGGGTTTTGCTAGCATGAAGGCAGCAGCGTTCCTTGATCTTGGCCTATCCTGCTGCCTCGGAGTGGGTTCCTATTAGTCTCTGAAGCTGTGGCTCTACCTTTCGGCTTCTTGCATTTGTCTTCTGAGATGCCTTTCCCTTTCTGTAAGAAGTGCCTGTGTTTTCAGTTCTGTTCCCTTCTTCTTGAGACCTGGATGCCATTTTTATTTTTCTTTTTTTGTGGTACTGAGAATTGAACCCAGGGGCATGCTACCTCAAAGCTACATCCCCAGCCCTTATTTAAAAAAATAGTTTGAAACACTCTTACTAGGTTAGTGAGAGTCTCAATACATGACTGAGACTGTCCTGGAACCTGCAATCCTCCTATCTCAGCTTCTAAAGTACTGGGAATAAAGGTATAAAACACCATGCCAGGATTCTGTTTTCATTTTTAAGTATCTCTTCTCTTTAGTATATTTGGTTACAATGTCTTTAAAAACTGTGAGTTTCCTGTGCATCATATTATAATCCACAGGAACAGCCACACAGTATTTGTGTGTGTGTGTATGTGTGTGTGTGTGTGTGTGTGTGTGTGTTTGGTACTGGGGGTGGAACCCAGGGGCATTCTACCTCTGGACTATACCTTCAACTCTATTTTATTTTTTATTTGGAAACGGGGTCTCGCTAAGTTGCTAAGAGCCTCACTGAGTTTCTGAGGCTGACTTCGAACCTGCAATCCTGTTAACTTTTTTTTTTCCAGGTTTAAATTTTTTTTTTTTGATGCTGGAGATTGAACCCAAGAGCATTCTACCTCTGAACTATACTCCCAGCCCTTTTTATTTTTTTTTATTTTGAGACAGTGTCTTGCTAAGTTACTGAGCTTCTTGCTGAGTTGCTGAATTCTGTCTCCAATCTGTGATCCTGCTGCCTCAGCCTCCCAAGTACTGTGATTAAGGTGTGCGCCACTACACCTGGCTTATTTTTTTAATACACTTTTAGTGGTGCATTGTAATTATCCATCATAGTGAAGTCCAATACATCAGTGAACTTTTTCTGCATACTTCACCACCACAAAGCTTGGTAGCTTGAAACAACAATCGTTTATTGGCTCACAGTTCTGTAGGTCAGCAATTTGGTCTGGCTCTGCTGGGATAGCTCATCTCTGCTCTTATGGGTTGGGGCCTCATCTGGGATGGCAGTGACATCTGAAATAACTGGTTCTCCCTAACTGAAGGCTAGCTTGGGCTTTTTTTTTTTTTTCATGCTGGCAGGATTCTATAGTCAAAGCAATTTTCAAGAAAGCTCAGACACAAGGAATAGGGAGATACACTTCATAAATTGATGGAAGGAGTCTCAAAAAAATCTCATGGCAAAGGGACATGCATAAAAAATGGGTTATTTTGTAACCAAGTTATGCAATTTGCCCGAGGTTGGAGGAAGAGAAGTTTTAAGGGACTTTTATTTATTTATTTATTTATTTATTTATTTATTTATTTATTTTTAGTGGTGCATTGTAATTATACATCATAGTGATGTTCAAAGTGACAAATATATACATGCATGTAGCATTCATTTTGTGTTTCCCTCCTGTTCCCACCCTATTCCCCCCATAGATAGTCTTTACATCGATACAAGTAACACAGGATTATTTGAATAGTTAAAATCATTAGATCTCCCCTTTCTCCTCCCCACCTCTCTCTCTGGATCCACCTCTCCCATCACACTATGTCTCCCCTCACTTATCTGAGGTCTTCTTTGCTTCCCAGTTTCTCTCTAGCTTCCACATATAAGTGAAAACCTATGGTTCTTCACTATCGGTGACTGGCTAATCTCACTATGCATAATATTCTCTAGTCCCATCCATTTTCCTGCAAATGATATAATTGTGTTATTTTTTATGGCTGAGTAGAATTCCATTGTGTGTATATACCATCATTTCCTAATCCATTCATTGTTGATGAACACTGGTTCCCTAGTTTGTCTATCATGAATTGAGCTGATATAAACATGCCCCCATAGTAATCTGATTTTATGGATGGAATGAATGTAAACATTCTTGCAAATTCACCAGATGGCCAAGTGTTCAGGAGAGTTGGAAGGTTTAGGCAAAAGTAGATAACTTTTGGCACAAGTTTCAGGAGGTGATGGTGGGAAATGGGAACAAAGGCATAGGACTGACTACTCTGCCTTGGACAGAAGGAAGAGACTAGAGGCGTCCCTATCTCACAATGGTCTGACTTACATCTTTTCAATTTTACAGTGATGTAAAAGCAATATGCATTCACAAGAACCTGGACTTTGATTTTTGATCATTTCCCAGGCCATCAATATGCAGGGCAACACCTTTTGTGATGTTAGGCAGTGGCAATGAACCCCAACTCCCAGTCACCCATCATCATGAGGAGATACAACCAATACTCTATAGTGCACTCTGTTGCTAAGCTATCATGTTTGGTAGGGTAGGTGCATTAAGTGCATTTAAAGCTTACGATATTTTCAATTTACAATGAATATATTGGGACACAACTCCATCCTAAGTTACAGAGACACGGTACTTATCTGACTGAGGGGAAAAGAACAGAGATACTTGTGTATGAAACTAAGTTTGCATGGGAGTTGATAGTTGAAGTAATTCTCCCCTGAGCGTCATTAGCCTTCTTGATGAGATAAATGACAGTATAATTTGCTGATAGTTACTGGAACAGTGACTCATAGGTGATTGGCCAGGAATGAAGTAAAGGGTTGTTGATCCATGTTGAGGACCTAGATGAGGATGAAGACAAAGAATTATAGAGGCAGGCAAGAAGGGGCTGATAGAGGAGACTTACTAAAGAGAGAGAATTACATGATTGAATTTTCATTTTTGAAGAAGGATTCTGGCATCATGGTGGGAAATAAGTCATAGCAAGATCAGATTAAAAGTAGGAACTTCTATTTTGAGACCATTCCAGGCACTATACATGCATAACCAATTTCTCTGAATCTTAATAGCTTACAGCAACCACACTAATATATTCATGGATCCTGTGGGTCAGGAATACAAAAAGGGCATAACAGGAGCAGTGTATTTCTGTTCCATGATGTCTGGGGCCTTGTGATTTGAAAGCAGCAGGTGCTACAGGTGAATTGATGGCAGGGGGCTGGGATCACAAGAAAGCTTGTTCCTTCATCTGTCTGGTCCCTGGGAAGGGAGAAATAGAAGACAGCCATGAGGCACCTCTGTGTGGCCACTCCATATGGCTCAACTCTCTTCCATGGCTGCCAGAGGGTAGCTTGGCTTCTAACATGGTAGCGCAGGGCTTCCAGGATGGTTTATGCAAAGAGGTCGAAGCAGAATCACCTTTTATGATCCAGCTTGGAAAGTTACACAGAGTTACAGCGTTTTATTGTTCAGAAGCAAATCATAAAACTACTCAAATTCAGGAGCAAGGAAAGAGTTTGTCTCTTTTGATGAGGAAGCAGCAAGCTCTAGAAAAGTCTGTGGAATGGGAGGTATTCTTGCAGCCACACTTAGCAAATACAGTCCATCAGAGGACTTTACAGCCATGTAAGTAAAAAGGGTTGAAGCTTGTAACTAAGGTCGTGATAACAAAGACAGACGGGCTAGGGTTTGCAGTATTCCGTCTGTGTGACTGACAGAGCTGATTATATCTCCGAAATCTTTTTCCTTCCTGAGAATGTGGCAGGACTCAGGGGAAGGGGAAAAAATGCTACTCACTAAAACCATCCTCTGTGTCTCCATAATTCACTTCTATACTTATATACTTAACCAAGATTTTTTTCTAACATTTACTGTGTAAAACATTGTCCGAGCTTATAAAGAAAGAGGGGTTACTCTCCCTCTACTGGGGCTACACAGAAGCCATTAAGAGATAGGGGACTAAATCACCTGAGAAAGAAGATGTTGCATTAAACAACATCTTTTAAAAAATGAAATGCAATTACAACCTTTTAGAAAGGAATGCATAAATATCTGGGAAGAAGAAAGAAAATTTGAATATTTGAAGAGATAACTGATAGACTGGGCTGGGGAAATGCAAAATATTTGGGTGAAATGTAAAACTACTTGGTGTAAAAAAAAATACTCAACTTTCTCCTCAGTCATTTATCTTGCTTCATTTTAAGGTCTGTGAAAGTTTTTTTCTTTTTTCTAATTCTTCATACACCTGGACAAATTGGCATGTCATTATGCTTTTTTAGGCTGATTAAATATATTTATTTAAAATTTTATTTTGTTTCCACGGATCTTCTTGGTGAAAGGTAACACGTGGAAGGACCTGACATCTCGCCCAAGAGTCCTTAACTTCCCTCAGATATTCTGAACTCTTGGGTGTTTGGCACTTTCCTGCCTCATTTTTGTCATCTGATATAAAAGAATAAGCCAAAGTATATCATAACTTGAAAGACCTTCATAAAGACAAGCGGGTACAATAATGTAAAATATTTGTGCATTCATTCAAAAAACTTGCTAACCCAGTTAGAGCCAAAGGATTTGTCCCCAAGATGGAAATTCAGAACCAGAGCTCAGATTTGGCAAATAAAAGTGCATGTCATAAAAGTCAGGAGGGAGCCTTTCCTCATAAATATTTACACAGAGATCTCAGGTGGCTGCAAATCTTTAAATGTCAAATACTAACGGCTGTGTTGGCTTTCATTTCTTATACTCAAAATAATCAACTCTCCACACTAATATGATTTCAAAGGGAATTTTGAAAGTGCAATGAATAGAGTAGCAAATTCAGAATTAGGATCCGGGGTAGCTGTTTAGTGTTTTGATATTTATGGAAAGAATTGCTTTGTTTGCTTAGCTTGTAAAGCTAATATTTCTAGGAGTTTTCAATTTTGGTCTTGTTTTGTTTTCTAAAAAGACTTTTTTTTCAACATGTGAGCATTTTAATAAAAGTTATTTTGTGCCTTCAAATATGCTAGTGCAAGTCACTGCCAACTATTTGAATGTAAAAACTACCTTTCAGAATGAAATTCTCTGCAGGATTTTTTCTCTCACTCATTTTGAGACCAAGTGTCCTAATTTTAACTCTGAGAAAGTTACTTCTTTTTTATGCTTTTAATGATCAAAAGAAATTTTAAAATATTGGCATTTTATGAATAGCTAAAAAAGGTCAGTTGAAATTAAAGTGTGAGTGTATTGAAAAGAGATTTATTTACTAGTTGTGTGATCCTGAGAAATTTAGTTATATGTGACCTTGAAAATTTACTTAATCTTTAGTTTCTTTGTTAAAAGTGGGAATAATAACACTTCTTTGCTTCCTAAGTTTTATGCCAGTGTTAAGTGATGTACTTTTATTCAACTATCATTCAGTGAGCTCCTTATATTCTGGGGAAGGGCAGATGAACAGGATATAGCCCCTGTATTTTAGGAGCCCTCTGTTTTGGAAGAAACAGAGGTTGTCCCTCTCTCCCACCAGCCAACACACACACACACACACACACACACACACACACACACACACAACAACAACAACAACTGATAGTTGTAATGTCACACACAGTACTCTTTAAGCATAAACAAACACATTAAAATTTTCTATGGCTCATTGCCAGGGGTTTCATTCTTGCTTTCAAATAGACAACAATATCCTTTCTTTAATGCAGAGTTTTAGCCATACAATAACCTTTACATCACTTGATGGTTTTATATATAAATTAAGTTTCTGGAGTAATTGCTTTGTGTTGTTTCTTATGTTAACATATTAATATACTCATTCTTTAAAGTTTAACAAAAATATAAAAAGAACAATACATCTGTGATTGTCCCTCCTGTGTCCCCTTAGAATTTGCCATTTCTTCTTCCTGCAAATCTGAAATGTGGTGCTTATTGCATTATATTTTATTTACTTCTCTGACTTCCAAAGGAGTTTGTTGGATGCCTCAGGTTTTATGAGGAGGAAGAGTTTAAAATAGGAGTGGTGAGTGCCTGAGTCAAAAGGGAGTGTGTCACTGAATGACACCCCGTTGAGGGGCATAGAACAGTAAGGAAGGAGGATGCTGCATGGATACGGAGTAACAAGGAAACCAGCGATGCTGACAAGAGGAATTGCCAGTGTGAGAGTGGAACGTAGAATTAGAAGTCTGAACCAGAGAGGACTGCAGGTTAGGCAATCAGAAATGGAAGTATTGACAAATGTTTTTGGACTTTTATTTTTTTTATTGGTGCATTGTAATCATGCATCTTGTTGAAGTTCAGGGTGATAGAGGCTTACATGCACACAGCACTCCTTGAGTCCTCCCCCATTTCCCGCCCTATTCCCTCCCCCTCCCCTTCTTCCTGTGCTCAGCACAGTGATTGGCTTTGATAAGTTTGTGTATGTACATCATGTCCATTGAGGTGTTTCCCTCTTCCCCCTCCCATCTCCCTCAATTAGGTCGCCTTCTTCACTCATCTAAGGTTTCAATTCTTTTGTCAGGAGTCCCTCCTGTGTCCCATTTTTTCCCTGGCTTCTGCATATTAGGGAGAACATTTGACTTTTCACTTTTTGTAACTGATTAATCACACTTAGCATAATGTTCTCTAGTCCCATCCATTTCCCTGCAAATGACATAGTTTTTTCTTCTTTATGGCTGAGTAAAATTTCATTGTGTACATTACGTATCCCATAGTTTTGTAATCCATTCATCTGTTGATGGACATCTCGGTTGGAGTTTTCTTATTACTGAATATGATTCCAAAGTTGCTAGAAGAGCCTGGAGCCTGAGAATCTGCTATTGTTGCTAAGAGGGAAGATGGTTTCAATGCAGTGCTGTCTGAGTGATTCTGTGGGGTCGGAAGCATGAACCTTGGCCTGAAGAGAAGCTGGGGATTTCTGTTCATTTACAAAGGTGAGCAGAGTACATAAATACAGATACAGAGAGGAGATAGGTCTGTCTAGTGAAAGGCTCTTAAAATAGTCTCTTCTGGTGCTTTTGTGTTCTTAGGAAAATAAGATTCAAGGTCAGTATCTGATAGTTAGGAAAAGGGAGATTGGAAGTAAAAGAAGAGAGTAAGAAATATAGTTGCCTTTATGGAGGGAGACAGTGAATTGAGTATGAGATATCTTGGAGCTTCTAGGCAAGGCTAAAAATATCCTTAATTGCCATCCTTGATTAGAAGTTGCGTGTTTTTCTCTCATCTCAGCTGTGCGAGCTTAGACTTGTAGCTGGCTGATTGAGTTTAACCAGGGGTTAGGATTTTCTATTAAGTGGACAAAGAAAGGGACAAGAAATTGAATGTACCTGAAAGGGAATGAAATATTCTTTCCTCTATCTTTGATGATCTTTTCTAGTTTCAAGGTCTGAAATGTCACACCAAAACTGACATCTTTCAAATCCTGTCATTCCTTCCAACTTAGTCACTAAATTCTATTTGTACACTCCTAGCTTTGCACTTGAATGTTTAATGAGTATCTCAAACATACAAAATTCTAAACCAGAATCTCCATTTCCTCTTCAAAGCCTGCTCATTTTTCTTCATCTCAGTAAATGACAACTGCTTCCCTCTTACACAATATAAAATCTCGGGGTCCTGATTAAGTACCATCTTGTTCTCACCTTGCATCATCTCCACTGACACATATTGTTACCTCTTCCTTTGGAATATATCAGAATATATCCCTCAGAATATAACCCTGGCTATGTCTCATCTCATTTTGCTGCTACAGACAGGCCCAAGCCACCATCATCTCCTGTCTGCATTTGTTTTCTCCACTTCTACAATTACTACTACATTCTAACACCTACTTTAGAAAATGCATGGTCCGTTTGAAACACAAATCAGTTCATATTATGACTCAGCTCAAAGCGTATTAAAGGTTCCTCATCTCACTCAGAAAAAAAATGGATAAGTCTTTACAATAGACCAACAGGGCTTATCTTTCTGGTCCCTTTTTCTGTAACCTCATCTCCAAGCACTATTCCCCTTCATCATTCTACTGTAGCCCCAGTGGCTTGGTGGCTGTTCCTAGAATATGGATTCTCTTTCCTTAGATATCTACATGGCTCCCTGCCTGGTGAAGCTACTCTGAACACACACTGTCCCTTGCCCCTGGCACCAACCAGCCTCCTTTCCTGACTTGTTTTACTCCATTTACCTTGTCTATGCTGTTCAGAACTCACATCTTGAATGAGTGGTCTGGTGTTTAACTCAATTATTGGCCCAAACCAAGTGTGACTATTGTAGCATAATAAGTATAAATTATAGTTAAATATTTTTATTATTTAAATTTTATTAAGAATATAGCCATCAATTTTACAAAGCTTAGCCTTGCAGAACTGTATCAATTCCTCCTCAGCATGGCAAGCTGCTGGATTATTTTGTGATGCTGTATAGTTGCCGAGGCTGATCTTGAACATGTCATTCTCCTGTCTCAGCCTCCCAAGTACTGAGATTACAAACCTGCACCACTACACCCATAGTTGGGTTTGTAATCCCAGTACTTGGAAGGCTGAGACAGGAGGATCGCAGATTTGAGGACAGCCTCAGGAAGTAGTGGGACTCTTATCAATCTAGCGAGACCCTGTTTAAAAATAAAAATAAAATAAGGGTGGGGGTGTAGCTCAGAGGTAGAATGCCCCTGGGTTCAAACCCCAGTACCACCATCACCACCACAACAACAAAAAGGATGCTATATAGATGCTCACCTTTGAAAATTAAGATTTTTTTCCTTAGCGTTGCTCATATCAGGTGCTTATGATGGGGATATCTCAATTACACCTGTGAGTAAATAAATAAAGACATCTCACTTTCATCTCTTTGATCAGAAGATTTTGTCAACGGTGATGATGTGGTTTCACTGAAACATCCCATAATCATGCCTTTTCTACTCCTACCTAAAAGATGGTTATAGGATTTTTTAGAAACAAATTTGAGTTTGTTACTCTACTTATTTTTTATTTCTGATATTTTTGTTCTATGCAATACAGATAAATGTTATTTTGCTTGCAGAAGACCAAGAAAATGTGAAACCAGAAATATGGAAATGGAGTAAAAACTGTCTTCAAGATAACTAAATTCTCTCTTAATTCTTATTGGTGTATAAGCTTCTATTGCATAAGCACTAATTTTAGAGCCTGCTCTAGTATTAAATGCTATAAATTCCAAGGTAAGCAATAATATACTGTCAAGATTTATAAGGTTTACTGTTTTTCCAGCAAATAAACTGTTTTCTCTGCAAATGAAAGTCCATCCATTCCAATATTATTATATGCAAAGTATAGCATAAGACATTCCTTTGCTGCAGAATCTGTTTTTAAGCATGTAATTGCTGCTGTTGCATCTTTTTAGAGCATATTATGTAAGTGCATAACAAGGTAATAGCACAATCTCGTGTATGTTAAGAGTTTGTCTTTGGCTGAAAAAGAATGAGAGTGGTAACTGTCTTTCTGATAATGGCCAGGAGTGCATTCACATTATACAGGGCTATAATCACTTTATGAACCCTTGACTGGAGGGTGTTATTTTTATTCTGTAAATATTTCTTCTATCATAATCACCATATTGTTATCTGTGTGAAATTCAGAAACCTCTTGGCTAGCCAGCAAAAACAAGCATTGTTGAGTTCATTCTAAATCCCCATTTAGTTATTGAAAACAAATTGTGTTCTTTGATGCTTTATTTTTCTGTTATTCTTATATTCCACATAAAGTGTAGCTCAAAAGCGCTGTGTCACGCTTGTTGTTAGATGTGATTTTGGAACCTTTAATAAGATTCTGAGAAGGCAAATTGAATCTCTAATTTTAGTTTCGAAGAATATCTGAATAGGACTTGCTCTTAAAAAGGTACAACAAAAAATGGGACCCAATAATTCAAAAAAATATTAGTCCCAGAAATTAATTTTTAATTTTAGGAATAGTATTAGTATTAGAATTATTCTTCATTTGTCAAATTTCTTAAAGTCCCAACAAGTCCATGAAATGGATTTTATTCCAATTTAAATATAGGATGAATATTTATGTTTGAAATTAAATATTAAGATATTAGCAATAAATTTGAGTGTAATTATCTGTTCACACAATGGATACTCTTGTTCACATTATATATGATTATATGCTATATAACTGTGTAAGAATGACCCATGCAAATTTGGTAACTCTAAAAATTATATTAAGTTATTCTGTTAGTCAATTTTTAAAGGCTCAAAGTTTGAGATTAAATATCAGATTAGGTCCATATCCTATAGCTAAAGCTGGAATTTGGTACATTTATATCATTTGTTTATTTAGTACATCTTAGTTTAATACCATCACGATATATACATAGGTAATAAATAATAAAGATACTATATATATTTACATATTGTGAAGATAGAGAAGATATATTTTTACTGTTTACTTATGTATATCTGCCTACCCAAAGTAAATAAGCCTTACAGAGGCAGTTTTTTCCCTCCATTTTGTTGACTTCTCCATCCCTAATACCAAGAGAAATTCCTGATATATTAAACTTGCTCAATCTCAAAAAATGATGAATAAATGACGTATAATGAATAGCCACTGGTAGGCCTAACGAGGAACATGTAGACATGATAAGGCTAAGGAAAACACGAAGAAATGACGGGACCAAAATCCTAGATGTCCCTATAAAGTTCAACTGGTTATTGGAGATTAATTAATAGAAGGAAAAAGTTGGAAATACAGGGGGTGATGGTTGGAAAAATTAATGGTAATGGTAATATCTAAGCTTTGACTTTGAGGCAAAGCAAGGGGCAAACATAATTTAAGTTGAAGAGGTTCAGAAGCTAAGAAGCCCATGTCCAGAGTAGATATTTAGAGTGAGCTCTGGGGAAATATCAATCCTCAGTTCGTCACAGTAGCTTTTTGAGATTTATTGGAGAAGCAAATATGTCTGATGTCAATAACTGTGATTCTTGGACCTCAAACTTGTCCAGACTTCTGTTTCCTCTCCACTTGTAATTATCTTCCTCACTTTCTAAGTCTACTTAAAAATAAATTTATGATAGAGTGACAGAGATGAGTATTAGTTAGAATACCAATTTAGCTGCTCTAAAAAATACCCAACAGTCAAAGTGGTTAAACAAGTTAGACGTTTACTTCTTTCTGTGAGATTGTTGAGAGGTGGGTGATTCAGGACTGATGGAATTTCTATTCATTGAGATCTTCTAGGAAACCAAACTGTCTCTACATCTCTGCTCCAGCATGAACTCATTCATGTGCTCATAATGGTATGTCATAATGGTAGATGGGTCCACCTGATATCTAAAAGAAGGAAGGGGAAGAGGAACTTCATGAGTGCATAACTTCTAAGGGCACCACATGAAAGTATAATACATTACTTTTGTACTGTCTCATTGGCCAAAATTGCTATAACCACGTGTAAGGGAGACTAGTCAGGTGGCCTGTGCATAAAAGCTGTGCTCTTAGCTAAAATTTAGAGATTCTATTACTAAAATAAGGAAAGGATGGATATTAGGTTGTCCTAGTGTTGACCTTGTTAATGCACACTGGAATGTAGGGTCCTTAAAATAATAGAAGCCCAGAGGTAGTCTCAGGGGCCAGAGAATGGCCATTGATGTAATAAATGGCAAGGCTGAGAGGCAGCTAAGTGGAGCTAATATTCAGAGATTATTTGGAGACTCTGGTCAGAGAGAAAACAAGGTGGCTAATAAGTGTGCTACTTATCATCTATAATCAGTATAGGACAAAAATAGAGGGTTATAGGCTTGGGGGCAGTCACCCCATAAAAAGTCCCCATCTTTTCTTCAGTTCTTGTGCTTGAGCCATTTTCAGATCTGAACCCAAGAGAGAATAAAATGACCCTGCAACATAGAAACAAGTGTATACCATAATGATTCCCTCAAATCGTCTCCAAAGAGACCTATAGCTACTTACTCAGGTGACTGCATGCTGGGGAAGAAGACCATCCAGCTGTATTGAATACTATAGACATAGGGCTGGATTTGACTGTGAAATCTGGAAACTCAGAACCTTCTCGTAGTTAGAGAGGGGCTTATAAAGGATAGGCAATGAGTGCAATACTGACTCTCATCCATCTTGCTGTGACTTCACTAAGTTTCTAGGCCCTCCTGGTTGTTACTTTCCTCATCCCTGAGAGTATAATTGGAATAGAAATACTTGGGAATTGGAATAATACCTACATTAGGTCCTTGGCCTGTGAGGTAAAAGCTATCAAGTTGGGAAAGGCCAAGTTGAAGTTACTGCTAATGCCCTGCACCCCCAACCTCAAACCAAGATAGCAAAAAACAAAAACAAACTAAACCCAATGAAATCCACACATGTAAAAACACAGAAAACAAATAAAAACCAAACTGTAACATTGAATCCCACTGATAATGGTGGATATTAGTGCTATCTTTTCCTAAAGGAAATTTCCATTTAATTCAACATTCTGAATCCTGCCGAAACCAGATGTATTCTTGAGGATGGATGTAAACTCCCACAAGCGTAAGCAAGTCGTGGGCCCAAGTACAGGTGTCTTTTTGGGCATGACATTGCTATTAGAGAGGCTTGACTTCAGGTGTCAAGGGCCTTCTATGCAGCCATTGGTTTGGACAATGCATTATTATCATTCTAATAAAAATAGATTCAGAAACAGATTGCATTGATGGGGAAGGAATGCCAATATTTATCTGTAGTTTTTACCTCAGTGTTATGTTGACTATCTCACCCACTATCATAACATAGTCCAGAAAGAGCACAGCCTTCTGATCATAGCCTTTAGACATTATGCTGATTGGACAGGGCAAGCAAAAGATAGCTAATAACTTGATGGGCTTGGTAAGATTGACTATTTCCAGAAGGCAGAGGATAAAATAACAAAGATTCAGGTGAGTCTGGGGATCAGAGACATGATGGAAGAGCCCCTCCGACATGAAAAAAATATCTGGTATTTTTCATCCACTGCTATAAAACTACAAACAAAACAAAACAAAACAAAACAAAAAAAGAAATACAGCTGCTCGTAGCCCTATTACTAGCACATTGGCCTTTTTATTTCCAGTGACAAGCAGGCAAGAAGATAAGTCACTGTCTTGGAAGAGGTAAAATATGCACATGAGTAGGGTCAGAGAAGGAGCCATTTTTACACAGTGAAGAGAGGGAGGAATACATGTTATTCATGTGTTATTTATTTGATACTGCCGTATACAACTATAACTGAGAGTGGACCTGTACAGACATCTTGGCTTGAAAAGATGATGGGTCCCACCACTCAGGAATGAAGGCTTGGGTCACACCATCTGTAACCACCAAGACCTGTGGAGGGATACCTGAGGATGAGAAGAATCTAGATTGGATAGTGGAGGTGGGAGACAATAAATCAGTTGAGGTCCTGTGACAATTGAAGCTCACTTATATATTGATACCCAGGTTAAGAAATAGACTCTAACCATTGCCTAACAACCTCTGTTGTGGTCCCTCCCAATCATTACCCCGCTTCTTCTGAACCTTTAAATTCTATTCTTAGTTCTAACAATATAGAATAGCTTTCCCTCATTTTTAAGAGCTTATGTAAAGGAATCATATAATGTGTCATTCTGAGTCTGGCTTCCTTTACTCAATATTATGTTTGTGCTTTTTTTGTACATGGTAGTAGTTGGCACTAGTTTATTTACATTTTATACACTAGCAAAATATATTTGGTCATGTAACAGTGATAGACATTTGGAATTTTCCAGTTTGAGGCTAAGTATTATTCCGAAGGACATTCCTACGCAGTTTTTGGTTGAAATGTACATAATGCACCTATTTCTGTTGAGTATGTTCCTGGGTGAAAAATTGCTAGTTCATGAAATAAACATATGGTCAATTTCAGTAGATAATTCTACACAGTTTTCCAAAATGATTTTAGCAATTGACACCTCACCAGAAAGAAGTCAAAGTTCTACTTGATCTACTTTCTTGCCAACACTAATTTGCATATAGTGGGGCCCAGAGGAGGTACAGGCCAGTGGTAAGGACATGGCCCCACTCATCTCATGCAGCTGCAGATGTGTATATAGTTATCTAAGTACGACTAGGCAAAACATAGTACGCAAGCACATGTCACGCTGGTGTGTACGTGCCCATTTTGCCCAGAACCCTATATAAGGAACGGGTCTATAGAATAAACCATGTTTATTATTATGTTGCTCTCCACCTGATGACGACTCCACCTGTTTTCTTCTCTCTGGGGGCCTCACCTCCAAAACCTCCCCTGCAACCACAGTTGGCCTCTGACACATATTAAAGTAGAAAAATTAATGAGTCTGTTTCCACATGTAAGGTGTTTGGAATTGTCACTACATTCTAACCATAAGAACACAAAAAGTTAAGAAGCAGTCAGGCCTGGTGGTTCAGGTCTATAATCCCAATACCTGGGAGGCTGATACAGGAGGATTGCAGGTTCGAGACTCCCCAAAGCTAGTGAGACTCTGTTTCAAAAAAAAATACAAAGGCCTGGATGTGTTGCTCGGAGGTAGAATGCCCCTGGGTTTAATTCCCAGTACCAAAAAAAAAAAAAGAAAGAAAGAAAAAAAGAAAACAGATTCATGTACACACACACACACACACACACACACACACAATGTGACTTCAACCCAAGTTCCTGATTCAATAGATTTGGGCTAAGCTGGGCTCAGTGGTGCACACCTATAATCCCAGTACTTGGGAGGCTGGGCCAGGAAGATCACAGGTTCGAGGCCAGCCTTCATAGCTTAGCAAGGCCCTGTTCCAAAATAAAAAATAAAAAGGGCTGAGGTGTAGCTTGGAGGTAGGATGCCCCTCCAACAGGGTCACGTTAAGTTGCTGAGGCTGGCCCCAAACCTGCAGTCCTCCTGTCTCAGCTTCCCACATACTGAGATTATAGGCTTGGACCAGTGTGTCCAGCTGCAGCTCTAATAAATTCATGAATGATGCAGGTACAGGGATCATACTTTGAGGGAATCACTGTTCCAGAGGATGGTACATTTCATCAGGCAACTTCTTCCAGACCTTTGGGGAATTCCTGCCAGTGTACTCAGAACTGGACCCACGCGGTACCCTTTCACAGATGTCTTGAGCTCTGCCTACCAAGACCCCTCTGCCTCCCCATACCCTGCACAATTTTCAGGCCCCTTGTATCTTCCTCCCTACTGGCCACTGACTCAGGAACTTCCATGTCTCCTGCTCTCCTGGGCCTGTCCTTTATAGGGGGAAAGATTGTGATTGGGAGGGGTGAATTTGTATAATTTTTATTTTCTAATGTCTAAATATTTAAAGACATATTTTGTTCTTATAATTGAATAAGTGTTGAAAATTAATGAGAATTATGCAATGAGAGTAAAAATCTAATTAACACAACTGTAGTTTTGAAAAGAAATTTTAACAGGGAAAATTTGTATATGATCTTATCCAGAGATTTATATTGGCTTTGTCAAGTTATCCTTATTTTTAACATTACCAGTGACAACTTCAGATGAAGGATTTTTAAATAAATCTATGTCTATCTCAAAAGAAGAGGTGTTGTAAACAGCCCCTTTGAAGTAAATTTATAAACTGCACACATATGAAAAAGTGACTCCCATAAAGGAGTCCTTTTGTACAACAATGGATTTTTATAATAATCATCTGACAAATGCACTTAAATTTCAAATACATTTCCTCCTGACAATGTCTCAAATTAGTTATTCTTCATTTTGTAAAACAAAGTCAGACAAAATGCTTTGCAGCTATGCTTTGATCTTAGTGTAGAAATAGTGTCCAGATAGTTAAAGACTCTAGTGGAATAACAGAAAAAAAATTGAAGTTATTTTAGAGACTACAAGGTGGATGTTCATCCTTAAAATGCTTTTATTTTTTATTTTTTTGGTACTGGGGATTGAACCCAGGGACATTCTACCTCGGAGCTATACCTCCAGCCCTATTTTATTCTTTATTTTGAAACAGGGCCTAAGTTGCAGAGGGCCTCACTAAGTTGCTGAGGCTGGCCGCGAACCTGTGATCCTCCTGTGTCAGCCTCCCAAGTACTGGGATTACAAGCATGCACCACCATGCTCAGCTCTTAATATGCTTTTATATGATAATTTTTTGTGGTATTGGGAATTGAATTCAGGGGCATTCTACCTGAGTTACACTCCCAGCCTATCATCTATCTATCTATCATCTATGTATATCATCTATCTATCTATCTATCTATCTATCATTTATCTATCATCTATCTATCTATCTATCTATCTATCTATCTATCTATCTATCTATATCATCTATCATCTATCTATCATCTATCTATCATCTATCTATCTATCTATCATCTATCTATCTATCTATATCATCTATTTATATCATCTATCTATCATCTATCTATCATCTACCACCTATCTCTTATTTTATGGTACTGGAGATTGAACCCAGGGGCATTTTAGCTCTGACTATACCCCCAGCCCTATTTTATTTTTATTTTGAAACAGGGTCTTGCTCAGTTACCATGCACTGGCCTCCAACCTGTTCTCCTCCTGTCTCAGCCTCCCATGTACTAGGATTACAGGTGTGCACGACTATGCCCAGCTTTATATAAGAATTTTTAAAAATAAAATTTTCTTTTATGAACTGACATTGTTTTATAGTTGATGGAAATAAGAGATCTGTATTCATTATTGAATGATTTAGAAATATCATCCTGCCAAGAAAATGTGGAGCAAGTTAAGACTAAAGTCACACTGAGATTTTTGAGACTGGGCATGATTCAAGAAATAATCATCAGTTCTTGGTTATATCTTTGACTTATTCTTTGACAGGATTATTCACTGATAAGCTCTGTGTGATGGCAAATGGGAGATCATCCTAGGGAATGCAGTTGGCAGGGGACCCAAATTATTGCTAATCCAATAAAAATAGATTTGTCTGCTACATTGTGAAGACTAAAGAGTTTTTTTTAAAGTCTTTGTTAAATAGACTATTATGTAGTAAAATAAAAATCCAAAGTAGCTCTCATAAACCAGGTCTCCTGTAGGAATCAATATATTCTTCAAAAATTGTCTTTTAAATCTAAAACTGGTTTGTACAGAAATCATGTTAGCAAAAAAGACTTAAAAATGAGATATACAAAGGGGAAGTTGGAGGTCGTGACAATTGCTGGTAAGTGACATTTATATTTGTCTAGAACAGCTATGAAGACAGTAGGTGTGATGTTGACTTGGAAAAAATAATTTGGTAATGGTAAATCTCAGAATTTTGAAATTTAAGTAGAGGACAAAAGTTCAAGTTATTGGGATGTTGAGATTGGAAGTGCTTGTAAGAAGTTGATATGATCTGTAATATATAATAGTAGGGTATTCATATTATTGATTAATGGAACAGGAAACTTTGGAGAACTTTTGTAGCCCAATGTTAATCATAATCATACAAACATATTTTGCACGTAAAAATAATTGGTATAGTGGGTTTATAGCATACAATGACTCATAATTTATGCATTCAAATATAAGTGAAAATTGTCTTAATCTAATTATTACTAATTTGTTCTGTATTGCATTGTTAGTGCTGTAACTTTAGACTCTGCTTCCTGTCATGATAATAGCAGAGTATCAATTTAACCTTTTCCAAGATATCCGAAGATTTTATGAGAGCTTTTAAAAAATGGGCTAAGTTAAAATGAAGGAGAAAATAGCTTCAAGACCATTTAGATAAGGCAGATGTCATTATAATTGAAGTTAGGGATAAAATATATACACTACTTGATTAAATTTAGCTCTGAACTTACTGGTCATAAAGACAGAAATGGAAATGTCCTTACATAATTCCCACTGATTATTAGTTGAAAATGTACAAGGTTTCCATAGATTTTTCTTCCTCTTTCACAATCCTTGAATACTCCATAAACCATTACGAAAATCCATTCTATCTGACATTTTGTGTTGCTCCTTACAGATTTATACCAAACTTTATTTTATTCTGACTTTTTTCCTATATTTGTGTGAAATAATATCATCACAGATTGTTTATGTGGGAAGGTGAAAAACTCTATCTAAATTTCTAAATATTGCTTTTTTATGTTTTTATTGGTGCATTGTAGTCTCACATCACAATGAGTATCAGCTTGGTGTTAACATACATGCACACAGCTCTTGGTGTCCCTCCCCCCTGCCTCCCACTGAGAATGATGTCGGTATAATCTCATATATACACATTGTTTATGACAGTAATTCCATAGATTCACTACTTTCTTACCCTTCCCCTTCCCTTATACCCCTTCCCTTGCACCACTGAGGGTTCTCCATTGTCATTGGAGTCCCTTTTGTGTCCCCACTACTCCCTAAGTTGCGCATATTAATGAAAACATATGTCCCTTCTTTTTTTGTGATTGGCTAATCTCACTTAACATAATGTTCTCCAGATCTTTCCGTTTTCTTGCAAATACTGTTATTTTGTTCTTCTTTATTGCTGAGTAGAATTCCATTGTGTGTATTTCCCATAATTTTGCAATCCATTCATCTGTTGATGGACATCTAGGTTGGTTCCATAATTTGGCCACTGTGAATTGTGCTGCTATGAACATGGGTATGCATATATTACTGTTGTTTTCGAGTTTCAATCCCTTTGGTATGATACCCAGTAGTGGTATAGCCAGATCATATGGTGGATCCATTCCCAGTTTTCTGAGGAATCTCCACACTGATCTCCACAGTGGTTGAACTAGTTTGCAATCCCACCAACAGTGTAGAAGAGTCCCAATTTCCCCACATCCTCGCCACAGGAAATTAAAACAAGAATTAATAAGTGGGATAGCATTAAACTACAAAGCTTCTGCTCATCAAAGGAAGCCATCAAGAGCTTAAAGAGAAAGCCTACGGAATGGGAAAAGATCTTTGCAAGCTATCCCTCTGACAGAGGTCTAATATTTCGTATATACAAAGAACTTAAAAGACTTTACACTAAGGAAACAATCCGATCAAGAAGTGGGCAAATGAAATGAATAGACACTTCACGAAAGAAGAGATACAAATGGCCAATAGATACATGAAAAAATGTTTAATATCATTAGCAATCAGGGAGATGCAAATCAAAACTACTCTAAGATTTCATCTGACCCCAATTAGAATGGCAAGCATTAAGAAGTCTAAATATTGTTTTCTAAAGATGATATTCCAAATTGTTCACATCCATAAGCACCAGAAATCCTTTTTGTTATATTGCTTAAAAAAGAGGACTAAATACCCTGGGTTTGAATACTGGTATTGATGGATTTACATTTATGGATTTTGTTAAATTATTTGACATCCTTGAATCTCAATTTCCACATTTGAGACATAATAATAATAGTATGTACCTTGAAGATTTGTTGTAAGTATTATAATATAATAAGCTTCTGATATGGCATGAATGTTTGCATTCCCTCAAGAATTTTATGTTGAAAATCAAATCACCAAAAGTGATGGTATTAGGAGGTGGGGCCTTGGGGCAATGCTTAGATAATGAGGGAAGAGCTATCATAAGTGCGATGAGTATCCTTATATCAGGGGCCTCAGGAAGCTGCTTTGACACTTTTACCATGTGGGGACCCAGTAAGAAGGGGGGTCTTCGCTAGACACGGAATCTGCTGGCACCTTGATCTTAGAATTCTCAGTCTGTAGACCCAGGAGAAATAAATTTCTGTTGTTTATAAACTACCAAGTCTGTCATATTTTGTTATAGAAAATTGAATGGACTAAGACTACTATTAAATATGCTTGGTAAATCAATGCATCCTTGAAATATGTTTATAAAATCTTGGGTGTATAGTAGACTTGGAAATAGGCTATTTTCAATAAATATTCTTTCCTGCTAAGAAAAACTAGTAAGCACTGAGAAAAATATTGCCATGTTGCACTAATGTAAACTATGTGGAAGAACAAACTTTATGATACTTTGATATGATAAGTTTCCTTAAACAAACTTTAGTATCCGAACTGTATAATTATAAAGAGGCATGCCTATGACACTGAACCTCAAAGAAATGTAATTCTGAGGAATCAAACAGCTTCCTTAGTTTGCTTCACCATTGTCTCTGACTGCTTAATGATTTCAAAAGACTTTCCTCCCACTGCCTACTTTGTAAAAAGAGCATGGGATATCTGAGAGAGCCCACATAAGAACCTCTATAAGCCATCCATAAATGCTCTTCAATGAGTCTAGGGATAAAACTTTTCTTTACTGTGTTGTACCCTCCAGATACTGTAGTGTCTTTCGCAACTTCTTATTTTCCTAGAGACTAACTGCTCTGAAGTTCAAAAAATGATATGCTGAGTCTACTGCCACACAGCTCTATGGATAATATAATTCTCCCCTTAATTTCCTGTACTCCATTATCCTTATGTTTGCAGGTAGCTGTCCTTCCAAGATTACACTCAGGTCATCCAGAAGAAAGACTCCTTGAGGAATCAACTATTTCATGCCAATTTCTACTGAAGCTACAGGTTGAAACGAAATACCAAAAAAATAAACTGTCTCTTCGTTCAGGGATTCATTTGTTCCCACAGTCTTCAAATTGGCCATGATCGAGGTCACTAAAATTGAAAGAACTTTATCTTGCTACATCTGAGACTCCCTTGAATTTGAGTCTCTCTAAATCAAGCATTTGATCAAATTTTATTCATAAGTGCAAGGATATAATTATTTTACTTCTATTTAAATCTGAAATCATTTTTGAAAACTTGAAAAACTATAAACTTTCACTTATCATGGTATCTCTTACATTTGTAACTTTGATCCCTGAGTTACTTTATTAATTGCTTTAAAACTCAAGTTCATAGTAGTGAAATTGTATATAGAGTGCTATTAATCCTGGTTTTGCTTTTGTCTTGTTTCTTCTACAGAATAACCTCAAATCTTGATTAGTTATTTAAAAATCAATATCTTATAAAGAGAAAATTGCTTTCATATCTTACTTTACAGTATTTTGTTACACACAGCATTATCGGCTTAAATGAAGAAGTGTTAACTGCTTAAATGTAAACCTTATACATGGCTTGTATACAGCAGGCTCAGCATGCATGGACAAAGGAAAACACATTAATAAAATAGCTTATCATCTACTAATTCTCCAAAACTCATGAAAACTTAGGCTCACTTCTGGTAATTGGCTGCTTATTGCAATCTCCATTTGTGTTTGTTTGATAATTTTTTTATGACACATGATTTTAAGAGGGTGGTATTCAGACGCTTATATTTCCAATAGGAGATTATGAATCCCGTGATTAAAACAGTGGCTTCTCATGAATTAATACTGATTATATGTATTCTTTGTCATTTAGTAGCAGTTGAAAACAAAGACTTTGAAAATCTTCCTCTTTCTTCCGAGGACCCACTATGCGAGTAACATGGATTTTAGTATTTCTTCTTGTTTCCTATGTAAACTATGTTTTGGGGATCCAGACTTTGAGGGAAATGATAGTTGTAATGTTTAGGATTACTGCATGGGTTTTTGTTACAGGTAAAAATGCCCTTCTGGTCTCTCTCTTCTTTTAGGGACAAGGGAGCCATTTCACAGTCAAGACCTTCTGCATGCAATATGTTTGATTAACAAGATGCTGGACCTAAAGAAGGGCCCATTCATTCTTAACAGTGTCAGCAAACTGGGTGCTGGGATGGAGGTAAAATATAACATTCCAAAACACTTGGGAAAGCAAGCTGGATATAATGGAATGAGGCTAACGAACCCAAGCAAACAGTGAAAATGTACAAATAAGTCCAATAAAAAGTCACTTTTGTAAAGTAGAAAGCAACCGAAAAATGACCTAATTTTCCACAAACTGAACATATTTTAAAGTTTTAAGATATATGTAATAGTTACAGAATTGAAGCATGAAGAAACTGCTAGTTGTTCTTTCTGTGAAGAAATTTAAAATTATTTTTCTACATGATATAATTACATAATACAATATAATTACTGTTTTTATTTGTTTGTTTTTTACTTGATGTGGAATGTGGTTCTAAGCACTATTGAGAAGTTCTTTGGTTTTGAATTAGATGTAGGCTTGAAACTGACCTTGTATGAAAATCAAGTCAAAATGGATCTAATTTCTTAATTTGAGACCTGAAACTTTGAAACTACTAGAGGAAAACACTTCAAGATATAGGTATAGACAACAATTTCCTGAATAGGATTCCAATAGCTTATGAAATAGTAGCAAGAATTGACAAATGGGATTGTGTTAAACTAAAAAGCTTCT
Source organism: Glis glis (assembly GCA_004027185.1). Taxonomy (NCBI): domain Eukaryota; kingdom Metazoa; phylum Chordata; class Mammalia; order Rodentia; family Gliridae; genus Glis; species Glis glis. The sequence goes on along the minus strand of PVJS01017117.1, from coordinate 8,796 downwards.
GCATAGCAAACAACTAACAGAGTGAAGAGTCTGCCTATAAAATGGAAGAAAATTTTACCAGTTATTCATCTGACAGCAGATAAATATTCAGAATATATAAAGAACTTAAAAAGTTTAACATCAAAAGAATAATTAATTCAATTAATAAGTGGGAAAATTAGCTGAACAGATGCTTCTCAAAGGAAGAGGTAAAAATGGCCAATAAATATATTAAAAAAATGTTCCACATCTTTAGCTATCAGAGAAATGCAAATCAAAACTACATTGAAATTTCATCTCACCCCAGTCAGAATGGCTATTATCAGGAAAACAAAAAATAACAAATGTTGATGAGGACTTGAAAGAAAAAGAATCTTTACACATTCTTGGTGTGTATAGAAAATAGTATGTAGGTTTCTAAAAAACTAAAAATAGAACTATCGCATGACCCAGCTATACCACTCCTGGGTATATGCCTGGAGTAATCAAAGTTAGCATACCAATAGATACCCACATATCCATGACACTCTTCACAATAGCCAAGTTATGTAATCAGCTTTGATGCCTATCAATGGATGAATGGATAATAAAACTGTGGTATATGTGCACATTGGAGTGTTATTCAGCCAAAAAGAAGAATGAAGTCATGCCATTTTCGGGAAAATGAATGGAACCAGGGTCATGATGTTAAGCAAAACAAACTAGGCTCAGAAAAGACAAATATCACATGTCTTCTCTTATATTTGGAATCTAGAAACAAAAACATATAAAAGTAGAGCGGAAACTATTAGGGAAGGAGAAAAAGACCAGGAGGAGAGAGACTAAGAGAGGACAACAGGGAGAGTGACCATGACCGATGTATGTTATATGCATGTATGAAATTATCATAATGAAACCCATTATTTTATACAATTAATATGTGATGATAATTATAATAAATATTGGACAATAGTAGAAATGCTAAAAAAATTGCCCCAACTTTAACACTTGTCAGCTGTATGAGACTGAGTCCCCTGACAGGGTGGACTTTCTTCAGTGTTTTACTGAGAGGAATCACAGAAGACAGATTCGTGTTAAGAACCTGGAACAGAGGAGGAGTTCTGTGGATATTAATTATCCCTTTTATTCTTCCTCTTCTTTATTCGAGAAAAATGCATTTGACTCCCTCCCTCAGGATAGAAGCTAATGGAGAACAGCTGATATAGAGTTAGAACAAACCAGAGAGTTGATAGATTTCTCTGCTACAGATAGAAGAAGCTGATCCTCTGGAAGGGACTAGGCTAAGCTCTGAAAAACCAAGAGATTACACTTATCAAGAAATAGTAATGTTTAGAAATTTAGTGCATTTCAAAATAATATGAGTATCGGATTTAAGTATAATAATGCTGATAAATTTAGAATGGCTGAGGTCTTGGGAATAGAATGTGTGCTAACACATTCAGGATATAAAGTCAGACTCATGTTGATTTTTAATGTATGAAGGATTTTTTTCTCTGTTTACTACTGAATAGGATGTAATTTATTTATGTCTGAAAAGTGAATGTATTTTAATACTTCAAAAGCCTAATATTTGCTTATTTGTTTTAAATTATGTTTTCTCTGATGGTTATTCTGAGTTTCTGGAATTTTTAAGAGTTTTCTAGGTTCTATTTTTTTTTTTTTTTGCGGTATCGGGGATGAACCCAGGGGTGTTCTACCTCCGCACTACACCCCGGCCCTAATTTTTTTATACTTTATTTTGAAACCGGGTCTCATGAAGTTGCGGAGGGCCTCACTAGGTAGGTAGAGAGAGAGAGAGAGAAAGAGAGAGAGCTGAGGCTGGCTGTGAACCCAGGATCCTCCGGTCTCCGCCTCCCAAAGTACTGGGATTACAAGCGTGCACCACCACGCCCGGCTCGTTTTCTAGGTTCTAATAAGCAGCACTACATGGATTAAAGATAAGGGCTGGGCACAAAATAAGAATTTAAAAAATGTGAAAAGCACTTTCCTAATAGTAATGGTGAAATTTTAATACTTTTCAATAATAATAATTCTTCTCTAGAGTACTGTGTTTACCAGGCGTTATAGAAGAAATGGGATTAGGGACACTGAATGCATGAGTAAATACTGGATGTGAAATGGACGGGAATTTGGATCATAGGATGTGGCAGAAATAGGAACAACTGTAAGAGGCATTTGTAATGCAATGGAGAGAAAAGGGAACTTGGAATTTCTAGACCATTGCTCAAATTCTAACTAGCTGGGCAAGAGACTGGAATATCCATCTCTAACAAAGATATATATATATATATATATACCTACTATATAAACATGCTCAACATGACTAATCATCAGGGTATTGCAAATCAAAACCACAGTGAGCTATCACCACACATCTGTTAGAATGACTATTATCCAAAAAACAAAGATAACAGGTGTTAGTGAGGATGTGGAAAAAAAGGACACAATCTAACAAAGTATCACTGCACATATCATACAGCAAGAGATGCAGGATTGTGATCCCCGAGAAAATAAAAACACCTGAATCCCACATCGTGGTTTTTCTGGGTGCACTTTCTGGATGTCAGTGCAAGCTGGTGAAGTTTGAACAAAATATGAGTCAGGTTGAGTTGAGAGGCAGAATTCTGAGTTTGGGAAGACATAAGCAGCTATAATTTACAGGCCATGGTGCTAGAGAGAGAGAAGCATGAAAAAAAATGGGGATCTAAATGAAAATATCAAAGGTCATTCAGTGATAATAAATGAAGGAATTCTGGCTCAGAAAACGTGTAAGAAATCAGTGATGACTTCAGGCTCTCATCGAGAACCTCAAAGCTCATGTCTGAGAAAGAAGGACCACATCTTAGAGTAAAGGCCTTGGATAGACTAAGGGCAAAACTTATACAAAAATGTTTCTAGAAGCTCTATTCATAATCGTCCAAATTTGAAATCAACCAAATGCTTTTCAATGGCTTTATGGATAGGCAAGACAAACTGTGGTGTGTACATACAATGAAATACTACTTGGTAGTAAAAGTAAACTATTGTTACATACTCTAATCTCGAAGGCATAATCTTGAAGACATAATAGGTAAAAGAAACCAATCTCAAAACCATCCTTTAGAGTTTCACTTATATAATAATCTCAAAGAGAAGGTACTATGAGGATGCATAATAGATCAGTAATTTCCAGGGTTTGGGTAGGGAAGAGTGTGAATACAAAATTACAGTAAAAAATAGTTTTTCCTTGCTTGAACACTCCTGTATTCTATTTGTGCTGGTGGATATATGGATCATTATATGTGTTAAAATTTAAAGAACTGTACGCCAAAAGCCAATTTACCATATTATAATAAAACAGATGAAAATAAGCAAAAATGGTACATACATATGTATACATATGTGTGTGTGTGTATTCAATTTCTTTTTTTTTTTTTTGTGGTACCGGGGATTGAACACAGGGGCGTTCTACCTCCGCGCTACGCCCCCGGCCCTATTTTTTATGCTTTATTTTGAAACCGGGTCTCACGAAGTTGCAGAGGGCCTCACTAGGTAGAGAGAGAGAGACAGAAAGAGAGAGAGAGAGAGAGAGAGAGAGAGAGAGCGCTGAGGCTGGCCGCGAACCTGGATCCTCCGGTCTCCGCCTCCTAAAGTACTGGGATTACAAGCGTGCGCCACCACGCCCGGCGATTCAATTTCTTAAAGAAAAAATGTATATAATGAAAAGGCAGATAGAAACTTTCAGTGGAATAATGAAATAGGAACTAAATGAAGATTTCTCATCTAATATTGGAAATAGTTTGTGAATAGGATGTGTAGCAATATTTAATAGTAAAAAAAGAAAGGGTTTGTGTGCTTGAAGTTGGATTAATAGAAATTATCCAATTGAGAGGTAATAGTAGAATATTCAAAATATATGCTGAGCCTTAACATGCTGTGGAGAGATATCAAACAATCTAACTTACATATGTTAGAGTCCTAGAAAAAAAAAAGAAGAGAAAGATCATGAACAAAATAATTTGAAGAAATATTTCTTAAAAATGGTGAGAGCCATCAAATTATATTTTTGAAGACAGATGGAAGGCCAAATAAATAAATTAAAAAAGACCAAGATATAGTAAAAATGTTGAAAATTAATAGTGAAGTGAGTATCTTAAAATCATCTCTCTCAAAAGAAAGAACAAAGGAATTACACATTACATCTCATTAGAAACAACAGAGGTCAAAATTAGTATAATTACAAATATAAAGTGCTAAAAGATAAAAAAGTAAATGTTTCAGCTGGGCAAGGCAGCACACGCCTATAACACTAGTACTTGGGAAGCTGAGAGGTTTGAGGCCAGCCTCTGCAATTTAGTGAGACTCACAGCAACTTGAGTTTCGAAATAAAAACTGTTTCAAAATAAAAACTAAAAATAAAAGGGCTTAGGATATAGCTCAGAGGTAGAGTGTCCCAAACTCTTCCCCCCAAAAAATAAATGTTTCAAATTGAACCCAAATAAATGTATTTTCACATAAACAAAAACTGAGAATTTGTTGATGAAACAAGTTTCCATGCTGAAGGAAAACAGCACCAGATAGAATTGTGATTGAACAGGAAGAAATAAAGAATGCGAGAAACAGTTAATATGATTATAAGTAAAAAGAATGAATTTTCTCTTAGTTTATTAAAGACATGTAGTTGCTTAATCTAAAGATAAATGGTACAATACCTCACTTCAAACTATACTACGGAGCCATAGTAATAAAAACAGCATCATATTGGCACAAAAGCAGACACATAGACCAATGGAGCAGAATAGAAGACTCGGAAACAAATCCACACACTTACAGCCAATTGATTTTTGACAAGCCAAAAACATATACTGGAAAAAAGATAGCCTCTTCAACAAATGGTGTTGGCAAAACTGGTTAACCACATGCAGAAAAGTGGAAATAAACCCCTCTTTCTCACCCTGCACAAGAGTCAATTCAAGATGGATCAAAGACCTGGAAATTAGACCAGAGACCTTGCAGCTACTTGAAGAGGGCATAGGTCCAACTCTTCAATTCATAGGCAAAGGCAAAAACTTCCTTAACAAAACCCCAAAGACATAAGAAGTTAAAAAGAGGATCAATACATGGGATTGCACTAAAAGGAAGAACTTCTGTGCAGCAAAGGAAACTATCAAGAACCTCGAAAGAGAGCCAACAGACTGGGAGAAAATTTTTGCCAGATCCTCCTCTGATAGAGGACTAATATCTAGAATATACAGAGAACTTAAGAAACTCACCGCTAAAAACACAAACAACCCAATCAAAAAATGGGCAAGTGAACTAAATAGGCACTTCACAAAAGAAGAAATACAAATGGCTAATAAGCGTATGAAAAAATGTTCATCATCATTAGCAATCAGAGAGATGCAAATCAAAACTACCCTGAGATTTCACCTATCCTCAATTAGAATGGCAATGATTAAAAACACAAACGACAACAAATGCTGGTGAGGATGTTGAAAAGTAGGAACTCTAATACACTGTTGGTGGGATTTCAAATTAGTGCAACCACTTTGGAAAACAGTGTGAAGGATCCTCAGAAGACTGAGAATGAACCTACTACATGACCCAGCAATACCACTTCTAGGTAGCTACCCAAAAGAGTTGAAACCAAATTACCAGACTAATGCATGCGTATCTATGTTTATAGCACAATTCACAATTGCCAAACTATGGAACCAGCCAAGATGTCCATCAACAGATGAATGGATTACAAAACCATGGGATATGTACACAATGGAATTTTATGCAGCCATAAAGAAGAACAAAATTACACCATTGGCAGAGAAATGGATGGAATTAGACAACATTATGCTTAGTGAGATTAGTCAGTCACAAAAAGTCAAAAGTTGGATTCCTTCCCTAATATGATAAGCTAGGGTGAATAGGGCATAGGAGGGACTTCAGACAAAGATAAAACTTTTGATGAGTAAAGGAGACCTAACTGAGGGAGATGGGAGGAGGAAAGTGGGAAACACCCTAATGCACAGGAAGTACATACACAAATTTATCAAAGTCAACTTCTATGCTAAGCAAGAGAAGGAGGGAAGGGGGAGGGAATGGGGAGTGGGAATTGGTGGAGGGCTAATTGACTGATATGTGCATGTATACTTCGACCAGACTGAAACCCATCAAGATGTATGATTACAATGCACCAATTAAAAAAAGATAAATGGTTGCAAGGGTTTTATAACATGAACAGAAGCAAAATATAGTAAAATGTTAACAATAGTAATAAAGCCAGGCAGAGTTTAAGAAATTAAACTATATGTGTTTGTGCATTTTTCATGAAATAGTACAATATTACTTCTACATAGACTGTCATAGTTAAAGATGTATATTGCAGTATCAAAAGCAACCAATACAATTATACAAAGAGTAATAGTCAGACAATAGATAAAATAAAAGTCTAAAAAATGAATGCAGCAAAGGAAAAGCAGATAAATGAAAATGGACAAATAAGTAAGGAAATACTACTAGATGACGTACTTAAACCCAATTAAATTGGTAGTTACATAACATCTAAATGTAAACTAAATAAGGGTAGAAACTTTCAGACTAGACACAAAAGCACCACTCAGCTTTACGCTGTCTAAGAGATGCACTTTTTATGTAGACACAGATAGTATAAAAAAAGTTCGGGAAAAATATGTCCCAATAATAGTAACGTTAAGGAAAGTATGACATGGGACAAAACAGACTTCAGGACATAGAATATTACCCAGAGATGAATATATATAAAAATGAAACAAGTGAAAATTCATCAGTTATATATGGTAATCCTAAAGGAAAGTCCATGTAATAAATGAATTTTGGAATACATGTACCAACAACTGTCAGAACTAAAAAGAGAAATAGGAAAATCCATAATCTTGTTGGATGGTTTTATATACCTCTCTGAGTAATTTATAGAAAAGTAGGAAGGAGATAGAAAAATATTAACTCTATAAACCAACAGTACTCAATTGATATTTATTGAATCATGCCTCAAATCTATAAATACATATTTTTTCAAACGTATATGGGCTATTCAAGACAAAAATATCCTGGGACAGATACATCTTTACAAATTACATGAGATTTAAGTTAAATAAAGTAATTAAATTAGAAATAGTAATATGCCTAGAAAATCACCAAGTGTTTATAAAGTAAACAACACATATTTAAATAATAATGGAATAAAGATAAATCATAATAGGAAATAAAAATATTTTGAACTAAAAGTAATGAGAACAAAGTATATCAAAATTAGAGGATGTAGCTATAACATGATATAGAGGGAAATTCATAAATGTAAATTGTACATTAGAAAAGCTATAGGTTTAAAATTAATATGTAAGTTCTACTTTAGCATATTAGGAAAAATGATCAAATTAAGCCCAAAAGATGCCAAAGGGAGGAAATAATACAAATAAGGGTAGAAATCTATGGGATAGAAAAACAAAGAACAATAAAAAAATCATGGCTAAGAGAAAATGCTTTAAAAATTAATAAAATTAATTAATACTTAGAATGACTGGGCAAAAAAGGGGAAGAAAAACAAATTGTTAATTTTGAGAATGAACTATTATGAGAATGAACTATTATGTTATTTTGAGAATGAACTATTAGCTGTCGTTTCAGTATCTACAAATATAAAAATAAAGGAATACAGTCAGTATTTTATAGTAAATGTGGCAATTTTTTAAATGGAAAATTTATATAAAGAACAGAACTTATTGAAAAGAAAATAATATGAAGTTGAAAATGTCATAAAGCAAGCTCCAAGTAAGATGGCTTAACCAGTGACCTTCTCTGAATATTTAAGGAATAAATTATGCGAATCTGACCCAAATCCTTTAAAAAATAAATGGCAATTGTAAAGTTTCCAATTTGTTTTAAGAGGCCAGTATTATGCTAATATAGTACATGTCAAAGATTTATGAGAAAAGAAAATTTCAGACCACTTTCATGAAAGAGATGCAAAAAATCTTTACCAATTTCTTAACAAATTAAATATAGCAATATATAAAAATGACAGTACATCATGACCAAATGAGATTTATTTTGCACATGTAAAATTGGTTTAACACTTGAAAATAAACCTCTCTATTCACCATATTAACAAAATAAAACAGAAATCTTATGATTTTCTTAATAGATGCAGAAAAGTAATATGATGAAATTCAACACCTACTAACAATAAAAATTCTTAGTAAAAGAGGACCCGAAAGAAATGTTCTTGATACATTGCTTTTTTTAAATACTTTTATTGGTGCATTAGAGTTTCACATCATAATGTACTTCATAATGATAGTGACGTGCATGTACACAGTACTTGGTGAATCTTCAAAAACTGATAGCCAAAAACAAATTTTAAGGTGAAATGTTGGATACTATCCCTCAAAGATCAGAATCAAGGCAAAATAAATGTTCTAATCACTTTCACTACTACTATACTTGATATGCCAGGCAGTAAAATAAGGTAATATAAAGAATGAAAGGCATAAAAATTAGATTTAATGAAATTAAATCTAATTTCATTTTCTATTATTTCTATTTCTAATCCTACTTCTATTTGCAGATGAATGATTGAATATGTGGAAAAAATCTCAAGAGATATATCATAAGCTGGGCGTGGTGGCGCACACTTGTAATCCCAGTACTTTGGGAGGTGGAGACTGGAGGATCCAGGTTCGCGGCCAGTCTCAGCTTGCGCAGGTGCGCGTGCGAGCGTTCTCTCTCTCTCTCTCTCTCTCTCTCTCTCCCTCCCTCCCTGTCTCTCTCTCTCTCTCTCTCTCTCCCTGTCTCTCTCTCTCTCTC
>PVJS01017116.1:0-28087 GCA_004027185.1 Glis glis | reverse complement strand
CAGCAAGAGTTCACTCCTATTTTTAAAAAGTATTTTCAGTACATTTCAATTATGCATCATAGTGAGGTTCTATGTGATGAAAACATAACATGCTCAGAGCTCTTTGTGTATTTCCCTCTGCATCCCACCCCGTTCCCCCTTCCTGCCTACCCACATGAGTACACATCTTTTTGTTAGATAAGACCAAAGTGGCCCAAGATATTGTCCCTTCTCTTGGGCTGCCTCAATGAGGGTCTCCAAACTGTGGCTATGTGTAACTCACAGGTGCAAGATGACAAACCTGACCATAGATACTGCTATGCACCAATTGCCAAGTTCCTAAATTCCATTTCTCCTCCTTCGCAAAATTGATCTTCTTAGGGATGTGTGCCACACAGCTTCCTCCTCCTCTCCTTGTCATTTCCCACTACCCAACTTGCAAAAAGAAAAGAAAAAAGTCAAGAACAACCAAAAAGCAAAACTTTTCCACCCTGAATCTTTCTGGGGTACATAACCTCAGGGTGAAACAATCACTGTGACTCCAAGTAAAGAGGTGATTTCAATTTTATTGAGGTCAATTTGAGAAAGTGAAATTAGAAAGAAATCATACTCTACAGGTTCATTAACCAATTCTTTTGTAATTCAGGTGATTTCCAATCCTCTGCTTTGAACAAAATGGAAAGAGAAAATAATCCGGGTGTCAAGTGCAAGAGACAGAAGCTAGGGCCTCAAGGCAAGAACTCTACCACTGAGCTACAACCCTGGCCCTGTGAGCTTATCTTTAAAAGTGATATTTTGATAACAGATTATTATGTGATTCGAGGCATGTGATATGGAAGCAGGTCAAAGATCTGAAAAATACTGGTATAAAAAAACTCCTGTTGTTACCATTTATTATCCATGTGATTCAGGTTTCACAAGAATATCGCTACAAAAACAAACCTAAGAATAGAATTGTTGCTGAAGTCTATGTTATTGAGGTATAAATGTTCAAACAAGAAGGCATAAAAAAGTCTCATCCATCTTTTTAGGAAATACATTTTAATAAAATTTTACTTTTTATAAAATAACAATTATCAAATATTTTTAATACATTTTTGTTTCTTGGATAAATTTTACACTGCTATTATAATGGTACCTTAGTTCAATAAAAAAAATCTTAGTATTTAAAGCCTGAATGCACAGAAAATTTTATTTATTTATTTATTTATATATATATATATATTTTTTTTTTGCGGTACTGGGATTGAACCCAGGGGAATGCTACCTTTGAGCTACACCCCAGTCCTATTTTTTTTATTCTTTATTTTGAAACAGGGTCTCACTAAGTTGAGGAGGGCCTCACTAAGTAGCTGAAGCTGGCCGCAAACCCGATCCTCCAGTCTCAGCCTCCCAAGTACTGGGATTACAAGCGTGCACCACCATGCCTGGCTGGGCACAGAAAATTTTAAAATAGCTATTTTAAATTTACATACATGTTTTATTACCAAGAAATATGATACAGTGATCAATAAAAAAATTAAACATAAAAACATTTTTCATTACAATGTAATTCTGTGCAGGAAGAAGGAAACACACATTTAAGGAGAAAAGGGAATGTTATAAAATTTGACTGATAAAAATCTTGTTGATAGCCTTTTAACTGGATGGCCAAAAGTCTTAAATTGTTATGTTATTTTAATTTTATTGGATATACTTAAAAGAATGATGTAATGGTATCATTTTTAAATGACAATGTCTACCATAAACAGGAAATCACACATTTGCAACAGTTAAGAGATGAAAATGTTAGATGTCAACTAAAGAATGTGAGAAGAGGCAAATTATTTTCCAAAATTCTTTTACAAGATACAAAGGCTTATAAGCACACATAAATGCTGTACTTACATGTAGACCATCCATAGCCTAGGGTTCTGTACCATTACCTCTCTTTCCCATACCCACTCCTATCCCCAGCCCTTGAGTTTTTGAGTTTGTCTGTTTTTGTTCTTTTACTGGGCCAAGGTATTGAGCTTTTGCTTCCTAAGAATAAATGCATTAAAAATAATTTGGCTAGGTGAAATTGCATGCCTTGTTAAGTGAAAAAAGCAAGATGGGGATGAGTGGATGTGTGTGTGCAAAAAGTAGTCTACTGTATTTAAAACAGTGAAAAGATTAAATTATACACATACGTGTGTGTGTGTGTTAGGATCTTGCTAGGTTGCTGAGAGTCTCACTAAGTTGCTGAGGCTGTCCTGGAACCTGTGATCCTCCTGTCTCAGCCTCCCCAGTACTGGGATTACAGGCATGCGCCACTATCCCCAGCAAATCATACACTTTAAAAATAGTTGTTTAAAGGAGAAGGGAAGTAACAGAGTAGAATGGAGAAAAATAATTTACATAATTATAAAATAGAATTTTAAAGTAGAAATTCTTAAAAACAGAAAATGGAACAAATGAACTTTATGCACAGCCAGTTGGAGGCCAGGCCATACAGGGAAGGATCATGCCAAATTACTTTAAGTGATTTGTATACTTCAAGTGAGAGATAGCAAAGGCAAAAAGAATTGGGAAATAAATCGTGTTGATGGTGGTATTGCTATTGTTATTTCCAGATTGTTGGGTATGCACTATGTGGTAGATCAAGAATAATTATTTGGTATACTAGTGCTGTCATTCTGGGAACCTTGACAAATGTGATTCTTAGAGAGTTATAAAGAAGGTAAAAGAGAAACTAATGAACTAACTCATTATGTTGAAAACTTCCCATACGAACTATACCAAAAGCTAAGCAAAGAGGGGTTATAAAGAATTTTTCTCCTTATAGCAGCATTTCAGCTAATGAAATAAATCAACTATACATTTAGAAAAGGAGAATCAAAATATCATCGTTTTGCACTTCCTAAAAATCAATGGATCTGTGGATTATTAGCAGTGGTAAGATCATGAAAGACAGCAGGCGTTCATCACTTTACCTCCACATCAAAGAAGATACCACAATCCAAGTTTGAAAAAAAAATTCGAACCTCTAAATCTAATAGAGTTTCTAACCCTAACTACAGAAAACACAGAGAATACAAGAGCACATTCGAAGACATGGGAGGATGCAATAAACAAAGGACTTGACTTGTTTGACAAATAAATTGCCAAAACAATGATAACAAAAAAAAAAAAGGAAGCCAGTAGAAAGACCTCAGAAAATATATCAACCAGGTGCAATGTGGACCTTTTCATGGTACTGATTCAAACAAACAATTTAAAATTATTATGATATGCATAAGAAAATTCAAAATTTGAACTGGAGAGTTGATAAATTCCAAATGTAACAGAATAATATTTAGGGAATTATTATTGAAGATTTAGGTGTGAAGTTTTAGGCATTATTTGAAGATTTAGCATTTCTGGTCAGGTTAGGTTTTGGGGGGTTTGTTTTTGTTTTAATTTTTATCTCTCAGAGATACAAGTAAAATTATTTAATACTGAAATATCACAATGAATTTTACTGACTTCAAAATAAGACAAGAGAGAGGGAAATGGGTAGAGTATAGATGGAACCGGATTAGTTCTGAGTCTATAATCTTCATGGTTGTGAAATAGGTAGACAGTCCATTCTATATTCTGCTCAGCTTTGTATATGTGTAAAAATTTCCCACGATGAGCAGGTAACCAAAGCTTTTGGTTTCTACCTCCAAACAGCACATTTATTTTTGATGACCATTTCCCGGTTATGACCTTTTCAAACAAAACTATGAGAGACAACAGAATCTAAAAAGAAAGAAAAAAGCATATGTTTTTATTATAAAATATTTTTAAATGCCAAAAAGCATAAGAAGTAATAGAACCAACAGTTATATATCTACTACCTAGTATCAAATATAAGAAACATGTTTCCTCAATTATGTCTCCCGCTCTGTCCACTTCTCCCCACCCTCTCCAAAGGTAAGCACCACTGTTTTGAATTTAGTGATGAACATTCCTGCATGTGGTAGCTAGTCTTCAAAGTCTGTGCTCCAGTGAACACTTCCAGGTGTCCCTGCCCCTGTGCAGGCCTCTGCTAATGCATCAGGACCAACCATACCCTTGCTTTGATCAGTAGAGCGTGGTGGAACTAATACTTTGGGAATTCGCACGTCCAGTCATTAGAAGACCTGCAATTTCCACCTGGGTGTCTGAGAACATCTGCTCTTAGGTTTTCCTTTTGAGGCTCCCGGGTGTTGAGTAGCCCAGATCATACAGAGAGGTCATATTCTCAACCATTCCATCTTACTGCCTCTCCAAAAATTAATCTTGAGCCACCAAATGAGTATAAACCTGATAATATACAAGCAATAGCAAAATCCAAAAGGCTGTTAAGCCTCCAAGAAGTTTTCAAGTCACTATATTAGGTAAATGGCAAGTACAGTATTTTCTTATTTCACAACAATAGATGCTTTCTTTCTCTTTTTACACTATCTCAATTTAATACCGGCTGAACTTAAAAAAAATCTATCCAACAATGTACATTAATAAATGCTGATTGAATACTTAGCCTGCATAAATAGCAGCAACCAATGTTATGTTTCAATTTAGTTTAGTGTAAAGAAGTTTAGTGTAGTCACAGAAAAAAAATGAGTATCCAAAAAGCAGCATTTAGAGTAAAAAGTCTTTATCCTGAGACAGAAAAGATAACACCAGAAAAAAGCAATAGCTAATGGTGGTGAATTTAGAGAAACCTAAAGAATCTTAATAATGTTGTCTTCCTGACCTTTTCCAACAAAGAAACTCTACAAAGAGGAAGTACAAAGGTCATTCTAGGAAATGAGTGTAAATGAAAGAACAAATCCAGACGCATGGCACAGTTAGGTTCCACTCAGATTTCAAATTCATTTTAATTCAGCAGGGGGTTAGCCAGTAATTTCCTTTTAACAATACAAAGTTATCATAATGGACAATGACAACATATTTTATTAAACAGACCTCCTAACAGTCTGATTTAGGTACAAACAGTTGAAGAATAATCATTTTGGAAAGTTAGAACTAGATCACAGGTGGTATGTATAGCTCTCCAAATGAATTAACTGAACCTTCGGAGTTGGCAAATTAAACTTTTTTAAGGCTCAGGTTTTTAACCATTAGGAAAACAGAAGCTAAGTAACCCATTCAGGAATAAAAACTAGCTGCTCTAGAAAAGCTAAAAATGAACAAATTAATGAACATTCAAGATCATTAAGATCTGCTATGCATATCATTGTGTGAAAGACATCTTTAATGCATGATTGTTTCTTCTATGTTAAACATTGACATGTCTCAAAATTTAATCAGGTCCCATTTTTACAAAACAAGAAGTCTTTTTTTGGGGGGTACTGAGAATTGACCCCAGGGGCATTCTACCTCTGAGCTACACCCCCAAACCTACTTTATTTTTTTAGTTTGAAACTGGATCTCACGAAATTGCTGACAGCCTCACTAAGTTGCTGAGGCTGTCCTTGAACCTTCTGTCTGGGTCTCCCAACTACTGCCACTATAGGCGGGCACCACCATGCCCAGCCAACATGAAGTCTTTTGCCTTGTTTAGATTTTAAGTTAGATAATTCTTCCTCTAAAAATAGCTTAGTTTCTTTTTATACTTTCTGATTTATATCCATAGTAAAGAATACAAGATACTTCATCATTTTACAACTATAGATAGATAATGATGATAAGAATATCAAACACTTGCCTAGCATTCACAATGTAACAGACACTATATGATTTTTTAAAATATTATTCACATTTAATTTCCACAGTGACACCATGAATAAAATGGGGGGGGGGGGTACTGCAGCTTGAACCCAGGGGCATTCTACCTCCAAGCTATACATACCCCCAGCACTATTTTATTTTTTTATTTGGAAATATGGTCTCCCTAAGTTGCTGAGAGCCTCACTATGTTGCTGAGGCTTGCCTCAAACCTGTGATCCTCCTGTCTTAGCCTCCCAAGTACTGGGATTACTGGTGTACCCCACCATGCCTGGCTGGAAATAAAATTTTAATTCAGAATTCCCACATACTTTTGTTAGGTAGTTAGCCAGAGATGAGCAGGGCAGGAAAGAAATGGGATAGGGAGGAGCCTTCCTGAGAAGAGATATGGAGATTTCCCCACCAGGCTGTGATCAGAGACTTGGAGCCATTACATTGCAGATTTAGACACCAGTGGAAAATTCCAACATGGTGAATTTAGCACAGTCACACTAACCTGTGGTGCAAAATCCAAAAGTAACTGCCCCAAATTACTAAGCATGGGGAGGGGTGGGATTTCTGGACAGTATAAAAACTCACCATGTGGCTCTGTGACCCTCCTGGTTAACCCACTCAATAAAGCCCTTCATATTCACCCTCTCTGTGTCCCCCAGATGTGGGCCGCCTCAAGAGTGAGAAGTACTTTTAGGGTAAAGGAAGAAACACCCATTCAAGGGAGAATGCAGGCCATCCCCAGAGTGAGGGATGCTCTAAGGGAGTTCCCGCTCCTCTTTTGTTTATTTATTTACTTACTTACTTACTTATTTTGTGTAGTACTGGGGATTGAACCCAGGAGCATTCTACATCTGAGCTACACCCCTAGCCCTATTTTATTCCTTATTTTGAAACAGGGTCTCACTAAGATGCAGAGAGCCTCACAATGAACCTGTGATCCTCCTGTCTCAGCCTCCCAAGTACTGGGATTACAGGTGTGCACCACCAAGCCCAGCCCCCTCCCCCCATTTAAAAGAAGGTTGGTGAAGGATGGGTATGGAGAGGTATGTGAAGAGGACATTGGTCCTGTGATCACAAGATGGTTTAGAGTGGTCTGGTATCTCATCAATAGATAATGCCGGGAAGTCCCACAGGTTTCTTAAGACATCATATCTCTTTTGCTTAAACTATTTATTAGGGGGGATTAATAATGGACAAAATAATTATCACAAGTGAGTGAATTTTTTGTTAACTGTAAGATTTACAATTTTCTCAAGAATTTGGGCATGATAGGCCTCGGAAAGACTGGCTTAGGGAGTGGCAGACCTAGAAAAGTGTCACAGGGCAGTGAGTTTCCCTCGGTTCTTGTCACCCCAAAATGTGAAGCAACCAGGATATCCTTCAACAGAAACTGGATCAACAAACTGTGGTGTATCCACACAATGGGATATTACCCTGTGATTAAAAAGAAATGAGGTATCAAGCCATGAAAAGACATGGAGAAACCTTAAATGCATATTCTTAAGAGAAAGAAACTATCCTGAAAAGAAGACATCCTGGATGATTCCAACTATATGATATTACAGAAAAGGCAAAACTTAGAGTAACACTAAAGATCAGTGATGGGGGGGGAGTTGTGAGGCAGGGATAGGGATGAGTGAATGGGGCAGCTTTTTAGGGAATGAAACTATTCAGTATGTAATGGAGGACACAATTATACATTTGTCAAAACACATACAACCATAAAACAAAAAAGTAAACCCAAATTTAAACTATGGATTTTAGTTTATGATAATACATCAATTTTCATTCATCAGTTATAGTAAATGTACCATAGTCTGCAAGATGTTAATAACAGAAGAAATGTGGGGGCTGGAGAGGGGTGGGGGAGAGAGAGAGGCATGTGACAGGTCTCTGTATTTTCTACCAAAATTTGTTATCTGAAAAACACACAATTGAAACTTGAGGGCCATGTTGACCAAATTAGTTTGTCTTTATTCCTTAAAAAATGACTATCCAAGCTGGGTGTGGTGGTGCACACCTGTAATCCCAGTACTTGGGAGGCTGAGACAGGAAGATCACAGGTTTGCAGCCAGCCTCTGCAACTTAGTGAAGCCCTCCACAACTTAATGAGACCCTGTTTCAAAATAAAAAATAAAATAGGGCTGGGGGTGTAGCTCAGAGGTAGAATACCCCTGAATACTGGGTAGAATACTGGTAGAATACTGGGTTCAATCCCCAGTACCACAAAAAAAAAGACTATTCATAGTACAGGAAAACAATAGAAGAGTAAAAGTACAAATTAAAATAAACCTACCTCCAACATTAGATAATGTATTACAAGTGAGCGCCTTTCAGATGGCGAATTAGGAATGTTGTACTCACTTCTGAAGAATCATACACTGTTGCTACATATAATACATTTTCATGTATTCAAGTTCTTGTACAGCTAATTACCAGACATGAATATAACACAAAAATTATAAAGCCTGTCAAGAATCATTAATATCATATCCCATAAAAATTTTATCTTAACACCAAAATCAAAGAAAGTTAGAAAATGTCACTCTCAGGATAGACTTTACTTTTTAAAATTTAATGTCATTGCCATCTCTTAAGAAAAACTAAAGGAAAATGATGTGTGAGAAAAATGTTTGCTATGGATTCTCAGAAACACAGCAAGCATCTTCAGCAACAACCTTTGCATTGTCAAAGTAAACTATGCAAGTATATATAGGTAAGGGAGAAAATTCCAAATGTAGTAAGGATAATGTGTGGAACTGTCGTCAGGAAAATAAGTCTCCATCTTCCACTCACGTCATGGGTTGTCCTCTATCTTCTTTCACAATCTCACATTCATCAATATTAAGTGGTAAAAAAATTCTGATCAAGCCAGGCGTGGTGGCGCACGCTTGTAATCACAGTACTTTGGGAGGCGGAGACCGGAGGATCCGGGTTCGCGGCCAGCCTCAGCTCTCTCTCTCTCTCTCTCTCTCCTTAGTGAGGCCCTCCGCAACTTAATGAGACCCGGTTTCAAAATAAAGTATAAAAAATAGGGCCGGGGGCGTAGCGCGGAGGTAGAACGCCCCTGCATTCAATCCCCGGTACCGCAAAAAAAAAAATTCTGATCAGAGATTTCCATGTTGAATCTCTATCTAGTAACAGATCACACATCCTGTCAGCAGAAGCACAGAGTATAGTGATATATAAGGTGAGTAGCCTACCGGGCGTGGTGGCGCACGCTTGTAATCCCAGTACTTGGGAGGCTGAGACCGGAGGATCCGGGTTCACAGCTAGCCTCAGCTACTTAGTGAGGCCCTCTGCAACTTAGTGAGACCCAGTTTCAAAATAAAGAATAAAAAATAGGGCTGGGGGTGTAGCTTGGAGGTAGAATGCCCCTGGGTTCAATCCCCAGTACCACAAAAAAAAAAAAAAATATATATATATATATATATATGGTGGGTAGCTGAGCTCTTAGGACAAATATAAAAAGCAGAGACCACCAATAGCTTTTTATCCAGCTAATAACTTATGTGCTATCAAGTCATTAGTTCCTCCTCACAGTATTCCTTGAGGATCTTTCTTAAAAGCCAGCATTCCGCATTTTGCTTTTACACTGATCAAAAATTTATAGGCCAGACGTGGTGGCTCATGCTTGTAATCCCAGTACTTGGGAGGCTGAGACCAGAGGATCCAGGTTCGCGGCCAGCCTCAGCTACTTAGTGAGGGCCCTCCACAACTTCGTGAGACCCGGTTTCAAAATAAAGGATAAAAAATAGGGCCGGAAGTGTAGCGCGGAGGTAGAATGCCCCTGGGTTCAATCCCTGGTACAGAAAAAAAAAAAAAAAATTATAATCATAAAATAAAGCAGTGTGGGACCACTTTTACCAGGCATACTGGCAAGGTACATAAAAAGGTGGTAATACTGCACTGTAGAATGTTTAGGAAGTGGACTGTTTTGTACACTGTTGGTGAGATATAAATTTGTATGACTTATCAAAAGATGTGAGTATACTCAAAAAATAAAGGGGACATTAAAATGTCCACATCTTTTGTACATGTTCCCCTTCTGTTGACATATTTATATGCACAAGGGTTCTGAGAATAGGGAGTTATTGATCATTTCAGTCTTCAGGACATCTAGTGTGGCCACTGCCCTATACCATCACCTTCAGCTGGGAACAGAGTGGCCCTTTCACACCAGTGTGTCATGTTACAAAAAGGGTTCATCTCAGCCGGGCATGGTGGCGCACGCTTATAATCCCAGAACTCGGGAGGCTGAGACTGGAGGATCCGGGTTCGCAGCCAGCCTCAGCTACTTAGTGAGGCCCTCCGCAACTTCGTGAGACCCTGTTTCAAAATAAAGTATAAAGCCGGGCGTGGTGGCGCACGCTTGTAATCCCAGTACTTTGGGAGGCGGAGACCAGAGGATCTGGGTTCGCGGCCAGCCTCAGCTCGCGCACGCTCTCTCTCTCTCTCTCCTTAGTGAGGCCCTCCGCAACTTCGTGAGACCCGGTTTCAAAATAACGTATAAAAAAAATAGGGCCGGGGGCGTAGCGCGGAGGTAGAACGCCCCTATGTTCAATCCCTGGTACCGCAAAAAAATAAATAAATAAATAAAATAAAGTATAAAAAATAGGGCTGGGGGTATAGCTCGAAGGTAGAACGCCCCTGGGTTCCATCCCCGGTACCGAAAAAAAAAAAGGTTCATCTCTGCATTGGACATGGATTACTTATGCAATAAAAATAATAATGAATGCATATGAAACTTTTAAATATAGCCATAGAAAATACTATGAACCAAGCTCTGAGCCTTACAACTTAATGCTTGAAAAGACACTGTGGGAGGTTATTGTGCCCATTTTCCAGATAAGAAAACAGAGATACATGTCAACAAGCTCTAGTAATCAAAACTTGGATTTGTCTGACTCTTAAAACCCTTCACTTTTGTTGCTACTCTATGGAAAATATTTTCTATGAATGGTTTGGAAGAAAGTTACCAAAAAATTCAGAGACTGATAACAAAAGGGTGAGATGTGCAGTTTTTTGTTTTGTTTTGAAAGTGGAGGAGCTGGTTTTGTTTGGTATTTATTTGACTATGTTTCTGGTTTTTCATTCTATCCACAAATTCTATCCACAAATCTGCATTTGTGGATAGAATTTTAAAAATCTGTATTTAAAAAGAAAATGATTTTTAAAATTTTAAACATGAAGGCTGGGCATGGGGGTGAGCATCGTAATCCCAGCTACTCAAGAAACTAAGGCAAGAGAATATCAAGTTCAAGGTCAGCCTGGGTATCTTATCAAGATGTGGTCTCAAAATAAAAACAGCTGGGAATGTAGTCCAGTGGTAGGGTTCTTGCCTACCATGCATGGGGGCCTGGGTTCAATCCTCAGTACCACACACACACAAAAAAAAATCTAAACTTGAATTACAAACATAATTAGAAGTGTGAGGAGTCAAGGAAGCAAAGAATTTACTTACCTGAATTAAGAAGAATAAGAATATGCTTATCTCGGTTTGGGATATGAAACAGACAAAACAAAAAGCATTTCTTAATTCTATCCTATAAAAACAGGACTATGCTATCAACATCCAAACAAAAATTCTCTATGAGCCGGGCGTGGTGGCGCACGCTTGTAATCCAAGTACTTTGGTAGGCGGAGACCAGAGGATCCGGGTTCGCAGCCAGACTCAGCTCTCTCTCTCTCTCTCCTTAGTGAGGCCCTTCGCAACTTCGTGAGACCCGGTTTCAAAATAAAGTATAAAAAAAAAATAGGGCCAGGGGCGTAGCACAGAGGTAGAACGCCCCTGCGTTCAATCCCCGGTACCGCAAAAAAAAAAAAAAATTCTCTATGCTCCAGCTCAGTTCCAAATTTAACTTCTAAACCATAGGCCTGTGCACAGGTACCAAAAACTTTAGCACTGGGAAATTTTCCATAAACACAAGATACCAAGCCATCATAGAAAGTGGAATTCTATGATCATGTGAATAAGAAACACTCATAAAATCAAATGATGTACACCTGTAATCCCAGCGACTCCGGAGGCTGAGTCAGGGGGAAGAGAAATTCGAGGCCAGCCTGGGCAACTTAGCAAAACTCTGTCTCAGAATAAAATAAAAAGGGCTGGGGATATGTCTCAGCGATAGAGCATCCCTGGGCTCAATCCTCAGTATTGAAAAAAAATCAAATATACAATAAATGATAGTATAAAACTTTATTCAAGTAAAACATGTCCAAGAGAACAATTGCTTTCTGCTTTTCCTTTAACTTAAATTTTTCTTTCCTTGTGTTTTTCGCTTCATTAGATTTATTACAAAAATGCATGTTCAATTT
The DNA here is from genome assembly GCA_004027185.1 of Glis glis. Lineage (NCBI taxonomy): Eukaryota > Metazoa > Chordata > Mammalia > Rodentia > Gliridae > Glis > Glis glis. The sequence goes on along the minus strand of PVJS01017116.1, from coordinate 16,099 downwards.
TACATATCAAACTATACAGTAAAAGGAAAGCTAATAATTTCATTTACTCCTCAAAATTCCATCCCCCTGAGATAGCCAAACAAACAACCTACACTCAGACAAATATGACGTTCCTTTATCTTTCTTTTTGTTTTCAAAATTGTACAGCACTATATCCACTACTCTGTAACTTGCCTTTTCCACTTAAAAATAAATAATGTACATCCTTCCAATTTACTATATGTAGCTCTAACTTGTTTTTAGATTGCCTTATCATACTCCACATACTAAGGAAAAAATAATACATTCAACCAGTCCTGTTAAGGTAAATTTAGTTTGTTTCCAGTGTTTCTGTTTTAAAAACACTGCTGAAATAAGCGTCCTTATAAATATAGCCTTACACATTAACATTTTCATTTCCATAGCAAAAGTTCATAAAATTGGGTTTCTGGAGAAAAGGACAAGCATGTTTTTATTCTGTTTATAGGTAAATAATGTGCCTAATTTCCCCACCAAAAACTTTGCACAAATTGACATTCAAATTAGCAACATCTGAAAGTCAACACCCTGAAAAGGACTTTTTTTTTCATTTTGCTAATCTGATAGATAATAGAAATTGAGCATTTTAATTCCTATGACTTGGGAATTTAATGTCTTCTCACATGTTTATTGACCAGTTGCTCTCCCTCTTTTGTGAGGTACCTGTTCAGTATGTGTTGGTAAGGTACCCATTGGTAAGGTACCTGTTGATACCCCATGACCAGTCTTTCTTTTGGTAAGTTGTCCTTTTCTTTACAATGAGTTTGAGTTTTTTGCATACTAGAGAGATATAAAACTGTCACATTACTATATTTTCTCCTAACCTTTTTACTGCCTTTAGTTAGGATGCTCCTTGCTCATAAACTTTACAAACAACCAAGAGTAGAGCATTGAATTTGGTGCCGTAAGAAACAGGCAGCACATCTACACTGGTGCTGCTTGCTTTGTGCATAATACATCTGCACATCTTCATAGACTTTAGCACTGTCATAGGCAAGAGGGAGATTAGCTTTATCTTATCAATTGATTATATCAACAATCTTTATTTGTAAATCACTTTAAAGAAAAAAGCTGGACAAATTCCTACCGTTTTATGGTAAGAAGGGAGAACAAGAAGTTCAGGCAAAAGAACCTAATGTTCTTTTGCAAAAGAAAATTTATGAGAACAGCACCTTCTTTACCAGGACAATAAACAGTAGAAATACATATTATTAACATAAATTAGCACAGATAATACACACACAGTAAAATTCAATATTAACAGTAGATACTCATAAGGTGGTAGCTATGTACCAGACACTGTACTAAGTGCCTTCCATTTATTTCTCTCAATACCTGTATGAGTTTTCACCCTCATTTAAAAGGGAAATAGTCCTCAAGAAGTTAATATACGGAAATAGGAGGAAATAGTCTCCAAGAAGTTAATTTCACTTGCCCAAGGCACATAGCTACAAAGAGAGACAAATACTACTCTGTGCTATTTAGCAGAAAATGGGTGCAAGGTCAAACCTTTCCAAAAGATAATATATTATTAGATACAATAATATGTGCATATCCTTGCCAGACTTCTAACCCATTTCCAAGGTCTTCTATGCAACCCTAACATGTTTGGACTTTATCCTGTTTATAATAGGTAATCATAAAAGGTTTTTAAATAGGGGAATTACATCATATCTTTGTCTTATGAAGATAAAGTGGAAGATGACCAGCTATCTTTTAGAAGACAATATAGAAGCAAGGAAAAAATTTAGGCAATTGTTCAAACAGCCCAGGTGAAAGATGATAAAGTCCAGCACCAAAGCAGTGGACTCTATGGAGCTGGAAAAGAAAGGACTGAATTCAGGAGACTTCTGTGGGGCTGAATTGAAAAGATTTGTACTTCATTACATGAAAAGGGAGAAAGGTCTCATTAATGAATGACTTCTAACTTGAGCAGACAGTGTTCATTAACAAATGAAAGGCTTCTACAAAATCCACATAAATGAGTATTAGTCTTCATCAACTTCTAGGAAAACCTATAGTTTAAAACTCATGTGTGGTGTTGCACGCCTGTAATCCTAGTACTTGAGAGGCTGAGACAGGAGGATCACAGGTTCGAGGTCAGCCTCAGCAATTTAGTGAGACTCCCAGCAAAATAGCAAGACCCTATTTCTTTTTTTTTTTTTTTGTGGTACCGGGGATTGAACCCAGGGGTGTTCTACCTCTGTGCTACACCCCCGGGCCCTATTTCTTTTTATACTTTATTTTGAAACCGGGTCTCACAAAGTTGCAGAGGGCCTCACTAGGTAGAGAGAAAGAGAAAGAGAGACAGGGAGAGAGAGAGAGAGAGAGAGAGAGAGAGAGAGAGAGAGAGCTGAGGCTGGCTGCGAACCCGGTCTCCGCCTCCCAAAGTACTGGGATTACAAGCGTGCGCCACCACGCCCAGCAGCAAGACCCTATTTCAAAATTAAAAATGAAATAAGGCTGGGAGTGTAGTTCAGAGGTATAATGCCCCTAAGTTCAATCCCATTACCACAAAAAAAGTTCACCAAAAGAAGTCCTACAAAACATCATTTACAAGTTTTGATTGACAGCTTCAACATGGCTGAGTTCTAAGAGCATAGAGAATCTTTAAGTGTGTAGAAATCTTACCAGTTAGGAGGATACACCATAGAAGTGATTTGGCCAAGTGTGTATACATTTTGCATTGTTGAATGAATCCAAATATCCCAACTCAGAAAACAATTTGTTACATAGATTCTTCAAACATTTGAAGAAATTCAGGCTGATCTTTTGTACAGATCAAGAGATACTCAGTGGAGAGTTAAGTGGACATCTATACCAAGCTGAGCTGCACCATTTCAAACCCAGTAGCTGCTCTGCAATTCAACCTGACTCTGCAAAACGAAGGATGAAGCTACAAGGAGGTTTTAATTACTGCTTATGCACCTGCTCTTTTGGACTCAGTAGACTAAGAAAGCACAGTCTCCTGGGATACTGTAGATACATTTTAATAAGATTAAAATTTCCAAAATTCAAGGAGATGCTAAATAAACCAATCTCTCAAATCCAATTCTAAAGTGTACAACCATCAACTGAGAAACTATTTGCTATTATCATATTTAGCAAGTGCCCTATTTAGCTTAATGGTAAAATTACTATACTGAAAAAAGCAGTACATTTTTTTAAAAATACATTTTAAAACACACACCAATATATTCATGTGGCACTAAGCAATCTGAATTAAGTAAGTTACCTAATCATACAATTTGATACTTACAACCCTGAGATGAAGTAGACATTATCATTATCCCTGTTTTGTAGATAAGTAAACTAAATTACACAACAGTTCAGAATCACACTTATAAAGCACATTTTCACCACTTGCATATACTCTAAGTTTGGATTTCTCCTACTAAATTTTAATGCTTTCTTTTTCTTACTATGTTATTTCAATTGTTGAGAAAGATAAAAATAGCACTAAAATTGGTTATCTGTTGTCAACATTTCATTGGATTGGGACTCACAGAGGAGCTAAGTCTTCCTGTGCATTTTACAGGTAAACCTGAAACTCTGGTCTTCCTACCACTCACGGACTGGTGGACACTGGGATCGCTAAGGCTGTAATCAGTTTTGCTCCAGCTTCTAAACCCCATCATTAAAATAACTGGGTGAACTTCTTGTCCCAGCAGAGGGTGCCTACCAAATGCCATCAACATCTCTCTAGTAGCAATGGGTAGGCATTTTCAAAGGCCGATCATTTGGAGTTGAATTTTTAACCATCGTGATTGTTTTTTTTAAATAATCAGGATAGTTGGTTTTATAACAATGCACAATACACACAAAATATTATCACAACTTTTTTTTTACAACTATCAGTTCAGAAGGTTTACAAAGAGTGAAAGGGAAAGCAAGCTGAAAAGCTATCTATACCACGTGATGGCAGAAGCCAAGGTCAGCACAAGGTGGGGCCAAGAAACAGGAGGCCTCTAGAAGCCAGAAAAGATAGAAGCATGGATTCTTCTCCAGAACCCCAGGAGCAACAAAGGCCTGCCAACCCATTCCGGGTTTCTGCCTTCCAGAACCGCAACATGAGAAATCTCAATTGTTTTAAGCCCCCCTCTGACCTCAAAAAAAAGTCATTTATTATACTTCAAACTTAACGTGGAAAACAACTATTATAACAGGTGATATATCCGTCCTCCACCAATTCATCTAGAGCCTTTAACAGTAAGACAACTACTTTCAGATATAGTAGGATATTAAACACCTTTAAATCCATGAAAAATTATATATACTTTGAGTATTATTTTAGAATTAAATATTTAGTATGAAACATTCTAATTCTATAAAAGTAGTCTAGTATCCAAAATGCAAAATTAACAGGTAATTTAATTTTTTTAACTTTTTTTTTTTTAAGAGACAGGGTCTCATTATGTTGCCCAGTCCAGTCTCAAATTTCAAATTCCTGGGCTTTGCAATTCTCCTGTCTCAGCCTCCTGAGGAGCAGGGACGACAGGTGTGTGCTAAGACACCCAACCGGAACTTAATTTTTTAAATCATACCAAATCATGTGTTCTGTATTGTAACCTTGTGTGTGTGCGTGCGCGCGCGCGCGCGCGCGTGTGTGTGTGTGTGTGTGTGTGTGTGTGTTCTACTGGGGATGGAACCCAGAGGCATTCTAACTCTGAGCTACATCCCCCAGCCCTATTTTATTCTTTTTTTTATTTTGAAACAAAGTCTCACTAAGTTGCAGAGGGCCTCACTAAGTTGCTGAGGCTGACCTCAAACCTGCAATCCTCCTGTCTCAGCCTCCCAAGTACGGGGATTACAAGAGTGTTCCACCATACCAGGCTTATTGTAAACATATTTAAAAAGGAAGATTATTGCTCTCTGTTCGAAATTTCACTTGAAACATTAGAAACCAAATTTTATTCACTTGGAATCCCCGTCCTGTATAATGATAAGGGTCTGATAAACTCTAGTAAAAAATTGATCACAATATAAGGTACTCAAACTATATCAAATAATGATGTGATGTGTGGTTTTATTTTTTAACTTTACCAACTGGAAGGTGGTGTTAACTAAACTTTATCGTTCATGGCACGTTATCATTTCATTTTCTTTCTTTCTTTATTCCTTTTTATCTCCAGAGCCCATTCCCATGTGCTGGGAGCCATTCTAATGTGCTTTACGAGTATCTTTATGGAAGTGTTCACATAAAATGTGTACTGTGCTAGGTTTATGATTTTTTTTCCTTTTTGAGACAGGGTTTCACTATGTTACCCAGGCTAGCCTGCAATTCCTGGGCTCAAGCCATCCTCCTGCCTCAGCCTCCTGGGTAGCAAGGATTACAGTCATGTGTCACCACATCTGGCAGGCTTATGAACCTTCAACTCATGTGAACTATTTAATGTTTATACATCTTGCACCTTTAGTTTTTTCATTGAGCACTATTTTTTTTTGAGTGTGTGTGGTACTAGGGATTTAACCCAGAGGCATTCTGAGCTGTACCCCTAGCCCTATTTCATTTTTTTTTTATTTGGAAACAGGGTCTCACTAAGTTGCAGAGGGCCTAAGTTGCTGAGGCTGGCTGCAAACCTATGATCCTCCTGTCTCAGCCTCCCAACTATTGGATTACAGGTGTGTACCAGCATGCCTAGCTGAGCACTATTCTTAAGACCCACAGAGGTCCCTTTTTTGAGTCTACTCTACTGCTTCAGCTGCTGCAGAAAACTCCATGATGTGTACCCACCATTCTCCCTCCCCCTCTCCCAGCAATGGCCCTCCATTTTCCTTCCATTCCCCTACCACCAACAAAGGAATGAGCAGCCCAGGACACATTCTCTTGGGGACCTATGGTCACATTCCTGTGTCTACTGTATAATGAAAACTGTTGGGGCACAGAATAGACAACTAGGTAATTTTCCCAAGAGATGCCCATTTGTAGTGTAGCTACCCAGTCTACACTTCCCCCAGACTTCCTAGTTACTCCCTCCTCCCCTTTTTTGGCTCTGCCAATTGTTAGCTCCATAAGGACTGTGAACAAGTCCACCCCTGAGCCTTGCTTTACTTTTCAATAAAACAATCTACTCCATTTACCTGATATGATGTTGTGAGACACACATTTAAAATAATAACATGAAAGTACTTTTAAAAACATAAATGGTTACTTAACAAATATAGGCAATCATGCTATTTTTATTCTTATAATGTCATTTCTAACTATCCTACCTTCTCCCTCACCTCCAAGACAAATGAGAGGAGAAAAAATGAGCGAGCTTGAGGTTTGGAAAAAGGAAATTCTCCTGGATACTGAAACATTAAAAGAGAAAAACAGAAAGAGGGAAATTCTGTTTCTTCTTTTTATATACTCATTTGTGCCTTTATTTAATCAAATATTTTATTAATGACTGATGGCATATCTGGCACTCTACAAGCACTAAAATATTCTAATTTGTACACTAAATATGCACATAGTACATGACCAAATTTTCCATCTGTGTCTTCTTGAACTTTGTACATAATTTTTATCCCTGAATGTAATGACTTCAAAGATAGTAGCTTCTAATACCATAGACTAATAGCTCCTATTTACTGAGTACCTACTATATCAACATGTCATATTATATCCCCTCAAATGCATAGAACACACATGCAGGGTTGATGTGATCTCTTTAGTTCCTCATAAGAGGAAACAGACCTAGTTAAGTGGTTTGCCCAATAAAGCGACTAAATGTAGTGCCAGAAAACCCGTATGTTATTCTAAAGTCCAGGTTTCCTCTCTCTGTTCCACCTCATTTCCTCCTAAAGGATTGGTTCAAAGATATCTTTACAGAGAACAAACTATGAGATGAACTTAAAAAAAAAGGTGGAAAAAATACAAGAGAAATTACAAAATGAAGTCACAGTTCAACAACAAACATTACCATTGAGTACTTACTATGTATCAAGTGTTCTACATGCATTGTGTACAATCCTTATAAAAATATTGTCAAGAAGGTACCTCATCTTAGTTTACCAAGGTCTCACAACTGCTGTACAAGTAAAACTCAGACTGAAACACAGGTGTTCCTATTTCCAAAACCATGGGGTTTTCTTCTTCTTTTTTTTTCTTTTAGCTATAAATGGGCGCTTCTTTGAGGATGACAGAAATGTCTTAAAATTAGGTTATGGTGATGGTTGCACAAATCTGTAAATATATAAGATTCATTGAATTTTTTTGTGTGTGTGGTACTGGGGATTGAACCCAGGGGCATTCTACCTCTGGGCTACACCCTGAGCCCTATTTTTTTATTCTTTATTTTGAAACAGGGTCTCACTAAGTTGCAGAGGGCCTCACTAAGTAGCTAAGGCTGGCCGTGAACATGGATCCTCTGGTCTCAGCCTCCCAAGTACTGGGATTGCAAGCGTGTGCCACCACACCTGGCTAGATTCATTGAATTATATACTTAAAATAGGTGAATTTCATGGCATATAAATTTTATCTCAATAAAGCTGTTCTTAAAAACTTGTAGTTTTCCTTTGCAACTATATTTTCTTTTACAAGCTTGTAAAGTCTTACATCAATGCCTTTTTTACAATGTTAACCCTTCATCAATATTATCAATAGTTACAATCATATTTTTAAAAATTCTCAGATTAGTTGGACATGGTGGCACACACCCGCAATCCCAGAACTTGGGAGGCTGAGACAGGAAGACTACAGGTTAGAGGATGGCCTCAGCAACTTAACAAGACCTTGTTTAAAAATAAAAAGGGCTGGGGGTATAGCCCAGATGTAGAATGCCCCTGGGTTCAATCCCCAGTTCAAAAACAAACAAAAAACATAAGATTAAGTAAATGTCAGAGAACAATTCCCCCAGTGGACTTTCCTCCACTCTACCATTCTGAGCTAAAAGCATTCATTCCCTAAATATGAATAGCTTCCCATACAGTTAAGGATATGCTACCTTTTATCTCTACAATTCCACTCCTAGGTATTTATACAGCACCTCCCCCCAAAAAGAAAAAGAATATATATGTCAACAAAAAGATGTACCTAAAAATGCTCTTAGCAGCTTTATTCATCACAACCAAAGCTAAAAACAATGCAAATGTCTGATAAATAGATGAATAAGCTGTGGTATATTCCTACAATAAAATACTACTCAGCAATAAAGAGGAATAATATACTAAGACAGGTTGGGTATCCTTTATCTGAAACACTTGGAACCAGAAGTGTTTTGCCTTCAGATTTTGGGATATTTGCATACATAATGAGATATCGTGAGGATGGGATCCAAGTCTAAACACAAAATTCATTTTTTTCATATACTCATATACAAATAACCTGAGGGTAATTTTATACAATATCTTTTTCAGTGCACCTGCATTTTGGCTGGGATCAGCCAAATGAGGTCAGTGTGGAATTTTCTGCTTGTGGCATCATGTCAGCACTCAAAAAATTTTGGATTTTGGAGTATTTCAAATTTTGGATTTTTGGTTTAGGATGCTCAACTTGTACCTACAACATGGATGAATATCACAAACAGTATGCTAAATGAAAGAAACCAGGAACAAAAGAAAGCATATAGGAAAAGCTAATCCATGGCAAAAGAAATCAGAATAATGATTTCCTGGAGGAGTTTAATTCGGAAAGAACACAAATGAACTTCTCAGAGTGGTAAAAATATCCTGTTGTAGCCGGGCGTGGTGGCGCACGCTTGTAATCCCAGTACTTTGGGAGGCGGAGACCGGAGGATCCGGGTTCGCGGCCAGCCTCTGCGCTCTCTCTCTCTCTCTCTCTACTTAGTGAGGCCCTCTGCAACTTCGTGAGACCCAGTTTCAAAATAAAGTATAAAAAATAGGGCCGGGGGTGTAGCGCGGAGGTAGAACACCCCTGCATTCAATCCCCAGTATTGCAAAAAAAAAAAAAAAAAAAATATATATATATATATATATATCCTGTTGTAGCCAGACATGCTCAGTGGTACATGCCTCTAATCCCAGTACCTGGGAGGCTGAGACAGGAGGATCAAAGGTTCAAGGCGCCAGTGTGCAGTAACTTAGCAAGACCCTGTTTCTAAATAAAAAATGAAAAAGGGCTAGAGGTATAGCTTGGAGGTGGAGCACACCTGGTTCAATCCCCAGTACCCCCACATACACAAAAACACATATATTTTATTGTGATGGAGTATGACATTTGTCAAAATTCATCAAACTGTACCCTTAAATTGAGTGAATCTTATTATATGTAAATTATAACTTGCTAAAGGTGATTAATAAACATGTACATACTCTAACATATACACAAGGGGAAAAAGAACCTATTGTATTTAACTTGACATCCTTAGAAACAGTATTAAAAATCATGTTCCATCATCCATCCTAACACTGAATAATCTATTTACCCACCTCATTTCTATCATATCTAAGTCAGATATCTAAGAATCTACTTGGTATTTATTTATTCTCAGTAGAGAAAAAGAGATGTAGTCAACCATTCTCAGTGTGAGTTCTTTCTCTACTTAAAAGTTCACTGAAACAGCCCACTAAATGACATTCTGAAGAGTAAAAAATAGTTTTATATCTTTGCTTCCCCATGTGTGCCTGATATCTGGTAAGTGTTGTATACCTTTTGGATAAACAGATTATTGACTCAACTACCAAAAAAAGTGCACAACACTGGATGTACATGGTGTTTTTGCCATCTGTGTGTCTCTCTCCTCAATTCCATGTTCATCTCCTGTTGGTAGCTTAAAATCAGCTATGGAGGAAGTATTTACACCACAGAAATGGACAAATGCCACAAATCGGCCTTCGCTTTTTTTTAAGAGTCATTTACGAGCTATGCATGGTGGTGCACATTTGTAATCCCAGTACTTGGGAGGTTGAGACAGGAGGATGGCAGGTTCACAGCCAGCCTCAGCAACTTAGTGAGACCCTGTTTCTAAATAAAAAATAAAATAGGACTGGCGGTATAGCTCAGATGTAGAATGCTCCTGGGTTCAATCCCCAGGATAGATCTAGCACTCTCTCTCTCTCTCTCACACACACACACACACACACGTGTCATTTACCAGTATACAATTAATAATGTCTTTAGTCTGGAATGGAAGGAGGGAGTAACTGAGGGAGGGAAGGAAGGAGGAGGGGAGCAACGAAGGAACCCAGCCAGCCTCGTGGACCTACAGAGGACCAGGACTTATCCCAACCACTCTCCACCCACTATGTGCCACTGTGCTCCACCCATTTTTTCAAATTCCATTTAAATCTCTTTTCTTCGGTAAGTGTTCAATTACCAGCCCAAACTCACTGAGAAGTCCTTTTGCCATTTCCCCTTGGATCTAACAAATTTCTTGTGCTCTAAGATGTCATCAATTGTAAAAAGCACAATTGCTTTAACATCAGATCTTCAGGGGAAAGAAGTTACTTAAAAATAAGATTAAACTTAAAAGTTCCCAACATTTGGAAAATTATACTAGCATCAGGAATGCCAATGTGAGGGGGGAAAATGCTTCTTGGAAAACAAAGAAATATATCACTTCATTACAAATTATCTGTACCTCTCTAAGCATTTAAAATGTTAAGTTATAAACTATTACAGCTGGGATGAACATTTTCAATGGTCTATTCCAACTCTCTCCTTCATCCAGTGGCAGAGGAAGGAGAAGTTCCTTTCGTGAGAAGGTCCTGTATAGGTCAATTGCCAAGTATCTTATCATGGGCAAGAGGAAAGTAGTCACATGAGGTGATAAGATTCTGAGGGGACAGTGCTGGCTAGCTGGAGAATGGGAACTCCATTCCTTAGCTCCTGATTTCCCCATTCTTTCTACCACTCACGCAGACAAGGATTCCAATCCAGCTGCAGCCTTTACCAAGTCACAACTTACAGGTCTTCTGAAGCTCTATTTCTTCATCTATAAGCTGAGGTGAGGTAATAACACTCTGTAGCTTCTTGTTAAGTATGGAGCAGCTGCCATGTAAGGCGTAAGAAATCACACTGTTATCATTACCAGGCAAGATAGTTATGTTTTCAAGATGCACATGCCTTCTTTATCCAGTTGGATTATGAACTTCTTTTTTCTTTCTTTCTTTTGGTACTGGAGATTTGAACCCAAGAGCATTCTACCTCCGAGCTGCACTCCCAGCCCTTTCATTTTTTATTTGGAAACAAGGTCTTGCTAAGTTGCTGAGGCTGGCCTCAAAACTATATTATATTATAGGTGTGTGCCACCACAACTGGCAATTATGAACTTCTTGAGATTAAGAACCAAGACTCTCATTGTCCACCTACGAGTGTCTTTTACATGAGAGGAGCTCAAAACTATGTGTTGTTTAAGTCATTTAAAGTTGCTCCTAGCCAGATGTGGTGGTGCACACCTGTAATCCCAGTACTTGGGAGGCCAAGATAGGAGGATTACAGGTTCGAGACTGACCTCTGCAACTTAGTGAGACTCAACAACCTAGCAAGACCCTGTTTCAAAATAAAAAATAAAAAGGGCTGGGGGCATAGCTCCGAGATAGAAGGCCCCGGGTTCAATCCCTGGTACCACCAAAAATAAATAAATAAATATAAAGTTGCTCCTAAATCTGAAAGCCAGGCCCCTTTCCACATTTATTCAATCTTTCCTTCAACAAACATCAATTGAGGACCTAGTGCTTAATGCTAAAGAGCAAAGTTACAGTTGCAAAGCTTCTTTTTGCCAGAGTCCATATAAAACATCATGGGGGTGGGGGAGAGAAGCCCTGTACTGGGATAGCCACTAATCTCACTCCCCTGCTCACACAGGAACCTTTTCATCACACTTTGGCATTCCCCAGAGATGCTGCACAGGACACAAATGTAGCTAGACGCTAGAGGTGCAAAATAGCTACTAATGAATCATCACCGTTATCTTTAAAATGCTTGGGAGACAGCCCTTCCATTCAGCAACACACAATTCTTTTTTCTACAACGGCACTCAAAATTAACTTTGGTTCTGCCTCTTTCCCTTACAAAGCCAGATTCTAAATGTATGTTAGGGCCAAAATTTTAATGCTTCCCTTCCCTTAATATTGTCTAAAAATGGCAATAATGTATCCGATCAAAGAAATACAAAATAATTTATATTTTAAAGTTCTAACTTCAAGCACTAAATCATTTCATCTCTGGTTATAAACAGATCACCAAATACCAGAGACAGTTTATTCTGTGAAAAATATTATCATGTACTCAGAACTGAAAACATGTACAACTTTCATGTGTCTACTTTCCTCTTGCCCATGACAAGTTACTTGGTAATTGATCCACACAGGACCTTCCCAAGAGAGGAAACTCAGGGACAAGTTCCTTAAAACATTAAAGAATTGGTTCCATTTTGATGCCACTGATCTCACTCCCAAGGTCAAACAGGAACCTGATTAATTCCTGGAAAAATCTGTCCTTTTGAATGGACAAACCCATTGAAAGATACAGTTTGCCTACTTTTTAGCATGATGAGGCAAGGGGTGTACTTCAATCATGACTGTAGATTTTGGAGATGTTACCACATCATTTTAAGTCCAATCAGGAAAAAAGATTCATGGTCCTCCCACATTGCACTTCCCTCTAATAGTAACTTTCAATCTATAACTAACAGCTGGACTTCTAGTGCTAGGAATGTAGTTCAGTGGTATAGGGCATGCTTAGCATATGTGAGGCCCTGGGTTCAACCTCCAGCATCACGCAGACACACACACACACACACACACACACACACACATCTAGTAGTAGACAATATCACAATAATGTTATGAGCTCTATCATAAATAGAAGGCAATTTAAATTTTTGTTTTGTTTTTGCGGTACTGGGGATTGAACCCAGAGGCATTCTACCTCTGAGCTACACCCCCAGCCCTATTTTTTATTCTTTATTTTGAAACAGGGTCTCACTAAGTTGCGGAGGGCCTAAAAAGCTGAGGCTGGCTGCAAACCTGCAATCCTCCTGTCTTAGCCTTCCAAGTACTGTGATTACAAGCGTGTGCCACCATGCCTGGCTTGCAATTTAAATTTTTAAAGATGTTTTCACATGTTGATATTGGGCAAAAATTAAATATTGCAATGAAATGGCCTTGTCGTTGCAAGCACTTCCACATTAACCCAAGATGTCATGGGCACTCAGATTTTCAAAATCCAAGGGTAGTTATGTGAACAGCCCAGTCAACACATACAAGAAAGGCTACTTCAGACCTAAGTAGATAATTGGTAACCCTGATTTTTCAAAAAGGTAAACTTGAATTATGTGAGTTTGTAAAATTGTTAACAAGGCTACACATCCAAGTAAAACTGATTTAAGTATCCCAACTCAGAATCATTCTCATGTATAAGTGTCAGATAGTTGGTTTCATCAAGTTTAGGTATTTAGTTTATTTAAAAAGGTAAAAATGCTATATAAATAGATTAGAATTTCACATAATCTCCTATTTGTATTACATAGATTTCATATAATTACAACAACCCAGTCTGCCAAAAAAAAAAATACATGTATTTTGTGTATAAAAAGTGGATGACCTTTAAATAAAGTAGAAACTAAGCTGGGTCTGGTGACTCATGCCTGTAATTCCAGTACATGGAAGACTGAGACAGGAGGATCACAGGTTCAGGGCTAGTCTCAGCAACTTAGTGAGACCCTGTTTCAAAAACTAAAAAAAAAAATAAAACGGGGCTGGGGATGTGGCTCAGAGGTAGAATGCCTCTGGGCTCAATCCCCACTACCAAAACAAAAAAGAAACTTCCAGGTACCTGCCCAGTACATACATGGCGCATGCCTGTAATCCCATTACTTGGGAGTACTTATAAGACAGGAAGTTTGAGCCCAGCTTCCCCAACTTAGTGAAATCCTATTTCAAATAAAAAATAAAAAAGGACTGAGGATATAGATCAGTGGTTGATCACCCCTGGGTTTGATCTGCAGTACCCCCTACCCAAGAAGAAACTGACTGGAGATGATCAACCTGGAAAAACTACTCAGAATTTAGAACAAGATTCTTTTCAATTATCAAAATATTATTCTAGACTCAGATACATTAACTTGTTTTATAAACTCATTATCACTGTAAAAGGAAAAAAAATAAGTACTGTAAAAAGGAAAACCTCAGTACTAATATAACCACCACCACAAAAATGCAAACAGATTCAGAATCTACAGTGTTTCCTTGGATTCCAAAACACACCACTAGTCTTCATGTTGTCTGAAGGACTTTGAGCCACATTCTCTGCCATGGAGCCTGACAAGTCACTGTGCAGATTATGGAACGGATACGTGTTTATGCTTTAACAAAAGATCAGTGAGAAACATCCTAAATAACTGTCTAACACGGTCTACACTAACAACTCACTTATTCATCCTCCACTGATTTGAGAACGAAGAAGAAACTGGCCCTCTAGGTATCAGTGGCTGGGTTAGAGAGGTTGGGCGGATTCCTTTGTTTCCGTCATTTTTGTTTCAGAACTGTGGTTTTAACTTTTAAATTTACTTTCAATATAGAAAATGTGCTTCTTTGAGGTGCACTGGTTTGAGCCCAGGTCAGCAGATTACAAGGAGGCCTGAACTGCTAGAGCAGCAATCTGCGTTTACCCAGAGACTATCTCCTCCAACTTTCCTACCAAAAAGCCCATTTGCTCTGGCCTACTCTCCTGGAATAACCCCGGAGACCCCTGACTCCTCTCTGTTTCTAAGAAGTGACCTCTTCCAAAATTAGACAAGCCACACTTACTCTCAAACAAGTAAAATTAAGACTGAGAATCAAGGTAGCAATTAAAACTACCAATTAACTGGCAAAACCCAAGCGTCTTCTTTTGAAGACTTCTTGATTCCTTGGGGAATTTTAGAGGTGACAACTAAAGGAAAGATAAGATATGGACTAGAAGACGTGAAACTAGGTAAACTATTGTTTTCAAGGCTACTCAAACGTGCATTTACAAAACTGTAGCATTTATCTTTTTCCTAAAATAGATTATGCATGCACATGGATTTTTACGTCCCAGAAGGTATGTGAAAAGTAGATCTCCCTTCTCTCCTTCCTCTCCCTCCAGCCTGGTATCCAAAACCCGCTCTCTAGAACAACTACTGTTTCCTGGATATCCTTCCTTAGGCATTCTACACACATGCAAACATAAGCGAGTGTTTTAAACCAATTATCCTATATTATCCACACAATGGCAGCGCCAAAATTGCTATTAAACGCCTCCGGGTTTAAAAGTGGCAGTCTGCTCGGGGCTGGGGGTGGGAGAAAGGGGTGTATCTTAAAGTTGCGGTTTTGCCCATCAAGCACGGGGTTTTATTTGGTGTATGTTTTACCTGCATGCTTTAGACGGTTCCTAGAGACGCGGGAGAAGGAAAACTCACCAAGAGCCACCCTCCCGTTGCCAATACACTTGCACTGCTCTGCGTATTTATGCCCCAATCTTTATTATTTCTTTTTTCTCACTGAGTTAAAGAATCCGACTCACCTTCAGACAAGGGGGGGGGGGGCTAACTGTGAAGGTAACTTTCAGAACCAGGTGATTTCCTCCTCACCAAATGTGCAGCCTACTTGGGTCGTGTCCTTAGGAAAGGTTCAGCCTGGCCGGGAGCTGGAAGGGCGAGCCGAGGCCCGAGAAGTCCAAAGACCCGAGACCGCACTGAGGCCGCCCTGAGCCCTGGGCCCCGGGCCCCACTTTTCTTTTTCTAGACAAATGTTTCCAAGCAGAAGCCCCTCGTCCTTGGGCCCTCCCTTCTTCCTGGGAGATGTTCAGGCTCTGGGCTGATTATGAGCCCGCGCCGAAACTTCAGGACTCAGGCGAAACCAGACCCCCGCGATCGGGAGGAATCGGGGGCCCCTGCGCTGCCTCCCCGGCAGCGAGGCTCCAGGCAGCGCCGCTGCGTCCCGGGGACTCCCGGGATCCGGGTCTGGAGCCACCCGCCCGCCCAGGTGCCCGCGCCCGGGAGAGGAAGGGAGCCACAGGTAGGGGGGCGGCGCGGCGCTCACCTGTGCAGGGGGGGTGCTCTCGGCGCCCGCCGGAGAGGAGGCGGCGGAGGCCATGTTGAGGGGCTGCTGCCGCGGCTGCTGCTCCTTCCAGGAACTCCGCTCTCCGCCCCCGTCCCGCTCCTCCGGCCCC